>LPNX010707054.1:3649-14380 GCA_001517045.1 Pseudotsuga menziesii | reverse complement strand
ATTGGGGATTTTGTTTGATCACTTTGAATTGGGGTATAAACTCGATATACATTGGAGGGACTATCCATAATCCACCTAAAATTGGGGCCTTTGTTTGATCACCTTTGTTTGATCACTTTGATTTGAGCATGTGGGGAGGACATGATTCAATTCTAAAAATAACTGTTGAATTTAGGGTTAGTAAAAAAGTTTCTCCATGAAAGCATAAGGTATTACATTCTGGGGTTTCTCTTTTAGGTAGGCCCAATCAGACTTGACCAATAGATCCACCATCAAGCTGAATCAATCCTCCATTCAAAGGTCCTTCAAAATTCCAATGCCTTATTTTATCAATGACCTAACAACCGAGTAATTCACCCGCCCAACAGAATTGTCCCTTATCTAAGTTCAATAAACTATATGCTCTACGGACTGAGAGAGTACATGGTTTACCTCACTAATTCCATGTAAATGTTGAATCACTCGGGATTTCTTCTTATTGTCATTTTTTTATACATTGTTGTAACAAATAATAAAATTTTGTTGTACACTTACAATTTCAAATCAAAAGAATGATTTATTTTTACATGTCAACATTGAAGCGTTCAATTTCTCACAACCCTTCAAAGTGAAATGGGACCCTACCCTTCAAAATTGATCCCTGATTCAGGTTGAATAGCTTGAAACCAAACCTGACTTCCAAGTTAAAATCATCATAAACTCTAATTCCTTAAATTCACTAATACTTCCTTGACATTTTGTGCTCGTTCATTAATTTCTTTGATTGTTTGAGGTTCATAAGGATTCCTAAGGTTGACATTGACTACAGGTGAACATGGACCGTTTTGAATGGTTACAAGTGTGCTTCGAACACAATGATAGGCACTTACCCACAACGACAATGTCGTTTTAAATTAATTGAGTCGCAAATATTGAATTGCGGCAGTAAATACTTTGACATCCTCTGAAGCCCAGAGTTGCACCCAAAGGAACCGTGAATGCAGCAGTTTGTTTTGACATTTTCTTCGATATTCAGTCTACCATCTCGTGAGTTGCATCTTGCGCCGATAAACCAAGATTCGGTAAATTAAATTGAGCTTAACGATTGATCAATTTAAAGGAAATATAAAATATATCACTTGCATGTGCGATAAAAGATTTAGGCTTAATATATTGTTACACTATTGTTGTTTAGGCTTTTCCAAGTCAACAAGTGGAATTAGGAGCAGAGATCTGTAATATCTGATTTTTAATAAAAGTTTGATAAAAAAAATATTTACAAATTTAGAAAGGGTGAGATTAAGTAATATATAAAATTAAATCTTAATTTTAATTACATTTAGAGAAACGAAGTACGAAATAAAAATATATATATATTATGGATTATCTTTAATGATTACTGGAAATGCTAAACTCTTTTTTAAAAAATATTCTTGAAACCTTCTTCCAGGATTCTAGTCTTTTTATTTTATTTTATTTTTAATTACTTATAAAATAATTTAAATTAACTAATTTTTTTTATAATTCACCATAATAAAAAAATTAACTAACTTTTTTACTTATTATTTTATTGTTTTATTTACAATTGAGTCATATTTTAAATTTTCAAACTTTGTTTTTGTTGGATAGTACTAGTTCAGTTACCTGATCAAAAAATATTGTCATTGATTTGTAGTCACCAGAGATGCACAGTGGTCATAGACAAAGGCAATAAGCATCAGGGTCCGAGAAAAACAAGAGAAAGTTATATTTTTGATGTGTTAGTCCGAGATAAATATGTATTTTTATGTGCAATCCGGAGTTAGAGTATAGGGGTGCGGTCCAGGATAGATGTACTTTTGTTTGCACATGTACATCAAATATGTTTTTGATACATGTACATTTACAGGCCATAGATGGGTCTTCTATTTTTGTATTATAACTTTCATGATATAAAACATATTTCATATCAAGGCTCTTGAGATCTTCATGGTTCAGTATTTTAAGTCTGATTATACACGTGTGACCAAGAATGTTTCTATGTGTAATGTTCCCAATTTTTTATAGATTTTACGATTGCAAGGAGATATCAGTTATAAATTTGAGAACAATGCACAATTACAATATTACGTAATCACAAAAATGTATAATTTAATTGGTTTTTACCACGATCCAATTGCATATACAATGTTATATTAACAATGTTAAATTGTATTCACAAAGATGGAACATACGTAATACACATAAGCACCCAGCACAGCTAAGCAATTGATCCAACTAGGTGGAATACAAAAGCAACTTACCCACATAACAACCTAACAAACTTTTAAAGGATGCACGAAGTTGACACACCTAAGTGATGCACCTGTGTGGTCTACATAAATAAATTAGTGTTTGGCATGATGTCTTTCATTTAACTAATACATGGGATACACATCAAACCTAAAAGTATCTGAGTATTATAAGGTTGATTCAAAATAATGGTTATGACTATATCCTACACATTATGTATGTCCTGCACATTATTTTATCATTTTGTTAATGTGCATGGCATTTGATGAATGGCCTCAAGTAACAACTTTGAAAGAGATGAAAGTTATGTGTGATTTTATTATAGTTTAAATTGATTAGAGAAGTACTATTCCGAATCTTGTTTTATAAATTCATGTTTATGGAGTATTATTCGAAGCATTCGTAGCATGAAGATATATGTATATTGTAATAATGGAATAATAGTTTGGCCACTTGTTTCTAAACATAAACATGTTCCATTACATGGTTACTGACGTAATGGCATTTTATCCTCTTGCATTTCATCGTACAAATGCTCATATCTCTTGGATGACCTAGCTAACTTGATATGGGAAACAATCTTCTTTCGAGTTTCCATTGCCATGAATGATATGAGATCCTAAGATCAATTCACCTCCACATAGAGATTGACAACTCCTTTCACCTTGATTAAAACAAAAACTAATAATATTTCTTGCTTAACAATGATGGGAAATAAGTCTTGATCAACACCTCACAACAGGTAACATAATTATCGATAGCTACGCATGGAATAATAGTTTGCAACAATTATTGTTTCAAGAGGAGAAGATCTACAATCACCTTCAAGCTGACCTCTATGTGCAAAAATTTCACATTCACTTACTGAGCAAAACCCTAGTTTCCAAAATTGACAAAAAAAATGATCCATTGTCCATTGACCCAGGGTAGAGGACCACTCTAGCACTTTCCCGATGTCCTGAATCTAGTAGAGCTAATGGTTCGTCGATCCAAGCAATGGTCATCAATCTATGGAACGTTGAATCCCACCTCCTACAGGATTTCAGGGACACCTATTGAATCCCTAAGCGGGGCATAGAATGGAAATTGTGCATCAAAAAGGGCTTTTGGTGGGTCGTGCAAGCATTTTTAGGCAATTTCCATGTGGGAAATCTAGTCACATGTTCACAATCTAGGAACTTCTAGAGCCGACCCCTATGTGCAGAAATTGGACATTCACTTACTGAGCTAAACCCTAGTTTCCAAAATTGACCAAAAAAATGATCCCTTGTCCATGGACCCATATTAAAGGGCCACCCTAGCACTATCTTGATGTCCTCAATCCAATGGATCTAATGGTTCGTTGATCCAAGCAACAGTCATCATTCTATGGAATGTTGAATCCCACCTCCTACAGGCTTTCAGGGACACCTGTTGAATCCCTGCCCGGGGCATAGAATGGAAACCGTGCATCAAAAAGGGATTTAGGTGGGTCATGCAAGAGTGTTTAGGCATGTGTTATGTGGGAACGCTAGCCACACCTTCATGAATGAGCAATATGCGAAGTTGACCCCCATGTGCAAAAATTTTACATTCACTTACTAAGCAAAACCCTAGTTTTCAAAATTGATCGAAAAAACCATCCCTTGTCCATGGACCCAGATTAGAGGGCCACCCTAGCACTATCCCGAGGTCCTGAATCCAACGGAGCTGAAGGTTCATCGATCCGAGCAACGATTATCACTCTATGGCACGTTGAATCCCACCTCCTACAGGCTTTCAGGGACACCTGTTGAATCCCTACCCGGGGTATAGAATGGAAACCGTTCATCAAAAAGGGCTTCTGGTGGGTCATACAAATGTGTTTAGGCATTTGTTATGTGGGAACTCTAGTCACACCTTCACGGTCGAGCAATATGTGAATTTGACCCCCATGTACAAAAATTTCACATTCACTTACTGATAAAAACCCTAGTTTCCAAAATTGACCAAAAAATGGTCTCTTATCCATGGAACCAGATTATAGGGCCTCCCTAGCACTATCATGATGTCTTGATCCAACGGAGCCGATGGTTAGTCGATCCGAGCAACGGTCATAATTCTATGGCACGTTGAATCCCACCTCCTATAGGCTTTCAGGGATACCTGTTGAATCCCTACCTAGAGCATAGAATGGAAACCGTGCATCAAAAAGGGATTTCAGTGGGTTGTGCAAGCATTTTTAGGCATGTGTTATGTGGGAATGGTAGCCACACCTTCATGGTCGAGCAATATGCGAATTTGACCCCCATGTGCAAAAAATTCACATTCACTTACTGAGAAAAACCCTAGTTTCCAAAATTAACCAAAAAATGATCTATTATCTATGGAACCAGATTAAAGGGCCTCCCTGGAACTATCCCAATGTCCTGAATCCAACGAAGCTGATGGTTCGTCAATCCGAGCAACGGTGATCATTCTATGGCACGTTGAATCCTACCTCCTATAGGCTTTCATGGACACCTGTTGAATCTATACCCAGGGCATAGAATGGAAACTGTGCATCAAAAAGGGCTTTCGGTGGGTCGTGCAAGCATTTTTAGGCATGTGTTATGTGGGAATGCTAGCCACACATTCACGGTCGAGCAATATGCGAATTTGACCCCCATGTGCAAAAATTTCACATTCACTTACTAAGCAAAACCCTAGTTTCCAAAATTGACCAAAAAAATGGTCTCTTATCCATGGAATCAGATTAGAGGGCCTCCCATAGAACTATCCCGATGTCCTGAATTGAATGGAGCTGACGGTTTTTCGATCCAAGAAACGACCATCATTCTATCACATATTGAATCCCACCTCCTACAAGATTTCAGGGACACCTGTTGAATCCATACCCGGGGCATAGAATGGAAACCATGCATCAAAAAAGGCTTATGGTGGGTCGTGCAAGCGTGTTTACGTGTCATAACCCCAAAATTTCATAAAAATTTAAAAAATTTAAGGTAACATAAAATGTCTGAATACGCAGTTTAATAACTGCTAGCGGTTAGCGGATAATGAAACAGGCTAACAATTGGTGTTACTTAGTTTCAAAATACAATAACTAATACAACTTTATTTTTTATAAGTTATATCAGAATGACTTGCATTTAGATTGCTTCTAGCTGTACTAATAATTTACTTTTGGCAAGTAGGTGAAAATCAATCCTTGAAATTCGAGGCTTACTTAGCATTATGCTAACGCAAATGGACTGCTAGTTCTTACAGGTTCAGCAGGTAACGAAATATCAAGTAGGATTTTATTTTGTATGATAGCGAGAAGTATTTTTGTAGCATGATAAGGTGCTAGTAAATAAATTGATTATTTAAAAGCAAGGCTCTAATGAGGTAAAGTAATTTTTCTTTCAATAGTTTTGTTTCTAAGACAGTATTCATAGTTTAGCCATAAATATTGTTATCCTTAACATACTTAGTTAAACAAATAGATCCTTCCTGTGAGCTTAGAGCTCAAGCTATTTGACATACAATTACTTTTATTGTAACATGCTCATATTGCTATTGTTATGTTTAATGCTCAAATGTACTGCCTTTTAGGCATGAATATACTCCTATAGTTCTCAAAGGTAAGGTTTACCAATAGATTACATATTTCTACTTTGTCTCTTCTTTACTAGTCATGAAGATTATCAACCTGTTGATTGTATGCAATTATGCTAATCCTTTTGCGCTGCTAAACATCAAGTTATAAACTTCGATTCCTAAGTTATCACCATACTACAAGTATTATTGTAAAAATACAATACCACATTATTTTTATAATGTACCAAATAATTTTTACTTATATCCTTAGGTAGTTTTACTACCTGGTAATTTCCATGATATATTATAAGTTTGGTTCTTTATAAAACAAGATTACTAGCTCCAAAGTATGGTTGACCTTATGTAACTAGATAATTTATCTCAGGGTGGAATACTACCTAACCACTACTTCCATAAAGTCTAAACTAAAGGCAAACACATTATCAGTGTTATTCTTATAGTTTACTAGATCTAAGCATGGTTTACATAATAGTAGGATGGCTATTTATAATATTACCACACTATAATGAGTTGTAGTTTATAATAACTACTATGGTAGATTTTACTACCTAAAAACTTATATCCTAAGGTCAACATCGAAGTCAAACATTATAAATGATGTTCTTATACTATGCTAATTCCGAGCAAGCACAATAAATGTCTTTGTAAACAATTTATGACCCATCCAAAAGGTCGTTGGAAAAGTAGTCATGAGAATCAACATTATAAAACATTTATACTATGGTCGAACTTCGTGATTGTATCAATAACAAGGTTTATGCACATATAATCTATAGTCGATGACATAGATTCATTATTAGCAATCATAGCAGGACTTTATGCAATCATGATTTGCAAATGATATAAGTTCGATTGTAAATGATATAAATTCGATTTGCAAATCATATATGTATTTATTCAAAAGTCGATTGCATAGTTTTTCATTATAGGCAATGATAAGTTTATATTTGATAGCGCAGGGTTGACTACAGACATGACCCTCGCATGGATAAATAATTTGGAGGGTACATGGTCTGATCTCCTCCATGCATTGGCGACTTAAAAGAGTGTAAACCCTATTCCTTTGGCATTTGGCTCCAAGGGTTTCGTCGGCCTGCAGGCTTCACTGTGTAGTTTCCTTATGGACATGAGAGTCATTTCCTTCTCTATTTGCTAGCTCCTTGGTTTGTGTTTGAAGCTGAGTGGTCTCGATACCCTGTCTTGTAGTCTCGGTTTCTCTTAGGTGTAAACACTATTGTGCGAGTGGTCTTTGCTTAATCATTTGGATCAAGGCCTGTATATGGTTTTTAGCTCTCACATTACTTGTTCCTCGCCATAGCCTGTGGAGTTTTAAGTTTGTTTCTTACTACCTCCATCACAAGGTTGGCATAAGGGTTTGATTTCCTCTCTGTGTAAATTCCTTACGCTGGTGACAGCTCCTTCACAGCTCAACTCTCTTCTTACTCACAGGTATTATTTAATTTTTAAAAATGAAGATTTCTTCTATCATAAGGATTGTTTAAGTTAGGGTTTATGTTTAAGAGCCGAGTCTTGTTCTAATGCTCGGAACTGTGCTCCTTTCAGGAACTTGCAATAGCTCCAACCTTCAGTGGAAAAGAAATACAACCTCAAGCTTCGTGAACTTTGGCTCCTCCAACCGATAAGCCCTAGTTTCGATGTGGGTTTTCCCTACTTACGATGAGGGTTATTGGAAAGAAGTTTACAGTGCCCGAAATCTTGGTTTTGGTTTCTTCAATGGTTAAAATTTTTAGTGTGTTATTACTCCAGTTTTACTTAAAAACCCTTGCGGTTTTCGTTGGGTAGCACCGGCTCTTGAGCCGTGATATGTATTTGGTTTTTGGGTTACAGTTTAGCTTTGCGGCTTGATAATGTAACACAGTTGGGTTAAGAAAATAAGAATTTTGTTAAGCTTTGATTTTTTATTTGATCTCTCTCTCATTTGCTCTAGTTTTTCTTTTACATGTGGACTGTTGTTTCATTAACCTATCAATAATGTGTTAAATTTACTGTTAAAAGATTTATAAATATATTTTATTTAAGGAAAAAGACTATGGTCAGTCTAATTGCATAGTTCGTATTTTTCTTGTTATTTTTGTTTCACAGTTAGCAATGTAACTGGTTGTAATTCATTATAGGGTTATTATGTATTTAAAACGAATAGCAGAAAGGGTTTTGACCCTTAGGTTTTCATAGGTTATAAGCCTGCCTGTTTTTAATTTTTATAATGCATATATATAAATAATTCTTAGTTTATTTTGTTTATTGTTTACATATACATTTATTTTATTTACTACTCTGTAAGTTATAATTATTTTGAACTCTGTAAAGAAAACCATATTAACTCTAGAACTCTCTTTAATTTACAAAAATGAAGGGTTTATATACGAAACCCTAATCTGGTTTTATTAAGTTAATAATTAAGATTAAGTTAATATTTAAATATTGTTTGGTTATTAACTTGTTTATATACTTTCTCGAATATTATTTATTATCTCCTATAAGCCTTTCATTTCCTATCAGTATGTTAATACTGTGGTACTAGTGTATTTAACTATTTCTTTTACCTGTATTTTCTTTAGTTAGTCTAGACAAAACAGTAAGTATAAACAAACCATAACACTACTTTTTCATTGCATTCTTTAAACATTTGAAATAAAATTTACTCTGTTTACCTACAGATACAAAATAATATCTACTATTTTCATTCTCATAAAGAATTATTTCATTTAATTTAAAACAATATAACTGTGCTAGAGTATGACTTGGTTTCCAGGTGTGGAAAAACATAGCTTAGAAATTTAACTTCTATCTGTTTCACTATTTCCCAAACCATTTTCATTTCTATAAATCATCTAAAAAGAATACTAAATATAACATTTCACAAACTCTGAACTTTTAACATTCATGTAGCAGATAAACTAATATTTATTTAACTAAGACAGTAAAATAAATAAAACATGTTGAGGACAAGACGACAACAACTTAAGGAGGTTGTTCCTCCCTACCAATCTCCTGGAAAGCGCTCAAGAAACACTTCCTCAGGACCCCCGAGCCTGTTCCTAGTGTTCTTGGCTGAGAACTAGGTGGAGAATGAAACTGTAGAAACCTCAGTCACCTAACTGGTTCAATACCTCAGTAAAAACAATCTGCTTACAGCAGTATGATCTTCAGCTTAAAAGTTGCAACTAGATCAATCTCAGTAGTTATCCCCTCAAACACTTTCTAGATTCCCTTCCATTGATATTCTCTTGAGTAAATTCATTCACCCTGAATGATCACTTCTCTAGAATGAGCAGCCTCACCTCTCTTCAATGGGAAATTTTATAGAGATGCTTAGGTCTTCTGGGTCAGTTTTCATTAATTGAGCCACCTGCTCTGATTCCACTTTCTTGGGGAATCATGACAACAAATATAGGGAGGTTGCCACCTGCAACAATTGGAAGTGGTTTGAGGATGCTGCCACATGTCAGTTTTCTCTCCACCTAGTCTCCTCCACCAATTTGACAAGTAAACACTCTTTTAATATCTCTCCTAAGTTGTTATCTCCGAATTTATTTATTTATAAATAAAATATTCTAAATTTACATTAAATATTCTTGACCCCACTCGTCATCAATTACAACTTAGCATAAAATTTAACATAATGTTCCTCAAATAATGTAAAATTGTTTTTCCAAATTAGGGCATGTGACATTAGGCATGTTTTATGTGGGAACGCTAGCCACATGTTCACATTCGAGCAATATGGGAATTTGACCCCCATGTGCAAAAATTTCACATTCACTTATTGAGAAAAACCCTAGTTTCCAAAATTGACCAAAAAAATGTTCTCTTATCCATGTAACCATATTCGAGAGCCTCCCATAGCACTATCCTGATGTCTTGAATCCAACAGAGCCAACAATTCATCGATCCAAGAAACGACCATCATTCTATTGCACATTGAATCCAACCTCCTACGGGATTTCAGGGACACCTGTTGAATCCCTGCCTGGGGGATAGAATGGAAACTGTGCATCAAGAAGGGCTTCTGGTGGGTCGAGGATGATGATGATGACGATGATGATGAGGAATAATGATGACGATGATGATAGGTTTATTTGAAACTTTTCTTTTATTTTATTTTCAAGCATTTGCAATGGAATGATGACGAGGATGAGGAGGAGGATGATGACAATGAGGATGATGACTATGGTGATGATGATGATCATGATGATCATGATGATGATAATGAACAATGATGGTGATGATTATGTTGATATGATGAGGATGAGGATGACGAGGATGATGATGATGATGAGGATGATGATGGTGATGATGATGAACAATGTTGGTGATGATGATGATGAGGATGATGACAATGATGATGACAAATATGATGACTATGATGATGATGAGGATGATGATTATGATGATGATAACAATGATGATGAACAATGATGGCAATGATGATGACGATGACAATGATGATGAACAATGATGGGGATGATGATGACGATGATGAGGATGAGGATGATGATGACTTTAAGAGCACGACCATAGGTTTTGAATTTATTGGACACCCAACAAAATGAAAAAAAATGGTATATATGTGAACATTTATTACTTATTGATTCGAAAGAAAGACATAGATATCAGTAGAAAAGGTTGAAAATGAAAATGAATTTGAGTTATTATTAAGTGGATAGGTGTATATATCTTATAATTTTGAGTGAATTACTATTTATGGGTGTGTGCAAGAAGTTGAGGGTCTCTTTTGGCACGTTAGATGCAATACAAAACTAAAAAAACAGATATCCATCAACTTGGACGCATATTTTGAGACACTTACACAATGAATCTTGCGATCAGTAAAAAACAAGAAATGTAGGAAATTGAATGACCTTTCCAAATGTATATTTTTTTTCTATTGAAAATGTA
>LPNX010707007.1:7713-22066 GCA_001517045.1 Pseudotsuga menziesii | reverse complement strand
GGACTGTTTTACAACTCAGCTTGCAAATTTGGAATCAGTTCTTCTACAACAGGTATAAGAGGCTCTTCCTCATAATGTCAAACCATTGAAAATATCTGATACTAGTAGATCACTTAACCAATGACATCAACAATGGATCTATTGGGATTTGATCGCGCAACCACAATTCTTGAGAATTCCCTAAATCTTTTGACACAAAATAGTCTGCATTATAGATGTGTGAAAAGACAAGATGAATATGTCTTTTCCAGAGTTCATAACAGAGGTATGTTGCAAACTTGAAGAATTTTAAAGTCAATAGTCAAATGCTTACAGATTGTCTTTGTTTTTATGGTGTTTCCTATTTGTCTCTTAGCTACATGACATGTAAGAGAAGCTATTGTCATAGCTATGGGATCCATGTCAAATTTAGTAATGACTGGAATCACCACCTTTGGCCCATTTGCAGGGAACCAAGCAAATATTTAACCCAAAAAATAGACCTACTAAGCATAACGAACCAAGCAAAGATTTAACCCAAAACAAACCACAAAGAGTATCTAACCGTCCCACGATGAGGAAAGGATTGAGGAAAGGATTAGTGTCTGCGGGAGGACTCAGCTTCATCCAAGGCATTTATGATGCCTTGCCCACTCCCTTGGTTAGCATCCACATGGCTTGATTCCTCTATGTCCTCATCTTCATCTCGCGGGATGCGCTGAAAGGGTGGAGCCGAGAGTCAAGCCACGCGCAACGTTCAGAAAATCATTGTTGGTTGGGATCAGGGTTCTAATACCCCCTTTCTTCTCCTGTAGGTTGTGAATAAGGTTGAAGTCACCACCTATTATCCAGTGTCTTTTCTTGACAAGTTTACTCATGTTCTGCAGTGACTTGAGAAAGAGTTGCTTGGAAGCTAGTTTGAAGGGCCCATACACATTAGTAAGGAATCCTTTGGAGTTGGTTCCTAAAATATGGAACTCGACAGAGATTGAAAATTTTGTAGCCATGAAATTAGTAAGACTTAAGCCTGAAGGGTTCCATATGATTCCTATACCTCCTGTTGCGCCTGAGGCATCAATGGCGGAGGCTTCACAGTTCTTCCAGATCTTGCTTGCTATGGATTTGAAACTCTCCTCTGAGCATTTTGTTTCTTGAATAAAAATCACTAAGGGTTTCTCTTCCCTTATTTTCTTCTTCAATAATATTTTCTTGCTAGGTGCGCTGCACCCTCTAATGTTCCAAGGTAAAAGCTTCATTGGGAGGTTTTGCTGGATATGGAAAAGGTTTCCTTGATGGTCAAAAAATGCCCTGATGCCACAAGTTTTTCCCCAATGTCCTTGATGCGTTGCTGGTTACTTCTTCTTCCACGTTTTTCATTGCCTATCTTCTTGATAGTCTCATGGATTTTGGCTCTTGGGTTATCCAAGCAAACTACTAGAGATTTATCTTTTTTGCTGGTATTTATGATTGCTTCCTTGAGTAGAACAACGTGTTGTGCTGGTATGATCCCTTTAATTGGATCTTGGATAGCTTTCTCAAGTTTGTCTAGGTTTAGGTCTCGTAGATCCATTTCCTCTGTGTCTTCTTCTTCTACCTGCATATTGGTTTGTTTCTCTATTGTCGCATCCTGGAAGGTTTCCAGGATTTCCTTGCAATTCTTAGGGCCATCTTTGGATGTTTCTGGGCTTTCCCTATCTGGATTTTTCTGAGTGCTTTCTTTTTATAGAATCTCGAATGGATTAGAGGTGCTAGACTTTTTGTTTACCTTTGGTCCTTGATGATGCTTGGACGATCTCTTCCTGCTTGCGACCTTTGTGTACCCCTCCTCGTCCTTCTCGTCTTTGCTTTTCTACTGGGTAGTGGGCTTATTTTTAGGGCAATAGCTGAATGGATGCCCATGTTCATGGCACCTCTTGCATCGAAACAGGATGTGCTCATAATCAATGGATTGATACCAGTCTTCATCCTCCCAACACAGGTTTATACCTTTCGGTAGCTCCTTCAGAATGTTCATGTAAATACATATGGGAGCATATGAGGTGTACCACATTCTTTTTGTCTGATCTGCAATCTTCACAAACTCTCCAATGGCATTCCGTAATGCCTCCAAGATGTTCTCATGCTAGTATTCAGATGGGATCGAATAGAGCCTGATCTAGATCGGGAAAAATTATAGGTCCTCACTGTCCGGGTTGAATTTTTCCTTCCATGGTCTTAGAAACATCCCTACGGAATTAAAAAAATATGGGCCTCCCTCAAATATTATGTTCCTGTCTTCTAGGTTTAAAAAGATGACTGTAAAGAAGCCCTTAGCTCCTAAGTGTAAATCGAAGTGCTCCAGAGGCTTCCATGTTACATTAATCCACCAGAGCAAAGCTTTCTCCGACAGCCAAATACCCACAAACTTTTCGATAAGGGCATGGTCCCTCTTGTGCTGTAAATGTGATCTGAAGCCTTCCTCCTTCATCTGCAACGAGGGATTTCTTTGTTTTGGCTATGCATTTTCTAGCGCTATGCATTGGCCCTTTTCCTTTTTCTGAATCTTTACCCATGGTACCTACTTTCCCCGTACTCTGATGATCTATGTCCATGTCCATCCTGGTTGAGGTCCCTCCCAGTGGGATCCCCCATGCCTGGAATAAGTGAAATTTTAACAAGAGATAGTGTTGGAGTGATTCTTGCATGTAAGCTAGGGTTTATTGACTAACCTATCTAGGGTGTATTGGGCGGTTGGATTTAGTCCTAGCCTTGAGAGGAGGTTATGTTATGTAACTCTTTCATTGAGCATATGTATATGAGATTTCCAACTATCCATATGCTGTGTTTATTGTAAATTTGATTGCAACATTTTATCTTCTTGGGATGGTTATTTCCAGTTCTTAATTGTCTTGCTGATTTGACACACTTAAAAAAAATTTGTTAAAGGACTTGACACTAAGATTGAAAATAATAGTACATCAATAAATTGTTGTTGTGTTTGTTGTTATATTTGTTGTATGAGAAAAGTTTTCATATCTGGTTTATGCATGTGAAGTTGCCTGGTTTATGCATGTGAAGTTGCCCTAGAGGGCTGGAAATTTGTAAACTGATTGGAATGATTGGTATCTTTTCTACTTGAATTGCTGTGAATTTTGGGGTTAATTGAATTGAATTATTTTCATTGTTATACTGATGCAGACCTGGACAACTTAGTGTTCATGAGAGTGCTGGTAGAAACAACTTTCACATGACCATGGATACCATTGCATTCATAGTCCCTTGGTTCACTTAAAATTCCATTGTAGCACAAGTGTGTGCAGTATGTTGAGATTACCGAAGCTGGAAAAATACTTCCATTCACCTGCCCATACAAAATAGATTTAAGATCAATAATATTAGTTCATTTTACTCAAGAAAATTAGAGCATAGCTCCAGAAATTCTTCAAATGCTACCCAAGTCATGTCTGTAAAACTAATAAAAGTGTGGCTACTATATTAGCACAATAGATGGTCCATCATATTACAGTTTGTTTTGCAATGCTCATGGTAGGTACAGAGAAATTCTCCCTAGTGTGTAACTTATCCTGGAAAATAAAGCCTTTTTACTAAATAATGTCTATAATTAAAGAAGTTTGAAATATAAAGCATAAATCATTCCCAATCCAATATTTGAGAGATCGTTCTCAAATATTAGCCCCGTGTAAATCAGTTTTACATGAAAGTGAAACAACCACTTGCTCATGCTAACCAATGACCATGAAAAGAATGAAACTTTATATAATAAAAACTAGTATTATAACATGGAGGAAAGAAGGTTCTTGAACCAATTCAACATGAAATTTTTGAAAAATCAAAGACTCAAGTCCCAAGTCTTAGCTTCGTCCAAATCATTCCTACATAGAAGAGAAACAAGAATTAGTTCATAGTGAAGGAAAACGGAGGTTTCTGAGAATTATCTCAACTCGAGGTCATTTCAACTTTCAAGTTTCAAGTGGTAATGTTTTGGGACTAAAGAGCAGTGTCCCATCCTTTTGCATCTCAGTGTCCAGAATAAAGAGTCATAGTAGCAAGCCCAAAATATACTGGAGAAGTGCAAGGCATTAGAAAATCCTGGGAATGATACATTGACATAATAGAGACTTTCTACAGGCTTTAGATAAATCCATTGCAATAGTTTTACTAGTACCATTGGCCCCTTCAAATAATCAAGCCTTGTTGCAGGACTTGTTTCATATCGTCAAGTTTGCACAACATGTAACAACCTTGTTTGCAATGGCAATGTGCTATGGAAGTCTCTGTTTGATGACTGCTTGAATGAGATGGCACCAACAAATCCTACTACCTCCCAGCTTCTGTTCACAATTGCTTCCTTGTCCTGTAAAAGTAGGCCAAATACCACTCACTTAATACCATGTACTTGAGAACCAAAGACCAAATACTGAATAAAAATCACTTTTTTTAAAACCAGACATCATCCACCCCAGTGGGAGAGAGCCACAATGGCCAATTGCAAAAGGGTCTGGAGCAATCACAAAAAACCCAGGCTGACCACTAATTTTCAACCAAATGTTTGGTCTCCTCTGTCAATTGAACACAAAAAGGAAGCTGTGGTATAAAATTATAGCCATTAATTCCTCTTAGGCTCAAGTTGCAGACTAGCTAAAGCCACATTCATTCATCACCACCATTGTACCCTCCTTTAATTCTCAGATCAGTGAGTTGAAGAAGGAAACAAAGGAGGGATGTTTCTAGGTTTGCAGACTCATTCCTGGGTTAGCAGTCTGCGCAGAGAAAGTAGTTTATGAAGCCTACAGTTATTGCACTCAATATGTAATTGGCAGTATTCATAAGATTTGTGAGATTGCATAGTTAATAGGGATAGCCTCCACGTCTGTTCACTTAGGGCGTCCCCTGGGTAGAATTCCATTTCTTACCACCCTAGTGAACACTTCTGGGTTTTCCTGGGCCAAAAAACATCAGTTGTAGTCACTAAACATGTTCACCTGTGTCTTTGGGTAAAGGAATATGGGACAAGGAATCTTGTCTCTGCACCTGCAAAATTTCAAGTTTGCGAGTTCCATGCTTGGTGTATGTTCAACATTTTGGGTACATGAGTCTCGCATTTGAGGGTAAAGCCTTCTCAACTCCTTGGTTGCAAAGAATTTAGTTTTATTTTGGTGTAAAGGGATAGAGTGAGTGTCTTTAAGAGGAATTAAAATCCATTTCTGTTGAGTAATATGGACAATCATAATACCCTCTCTTTTCAGATAGACATACAAGAAATTCACAGGTTTTTACGACGCCAAGAGGATCTTATCACTGGGAATAGAACCTCAATTTTCTCCATCAACCAAAGCCCGTGAATTAGAACAATAGAAGGTCTCATAGAAATCAGTCATAATGGATATCTTGGTTCAATAGAAGAGGCAAACTTAGGACTTGGAGGAGGAATGTGCAACATTGAAAGCCATGGTCATAACACTTAGTAACGGTTCTTTCTCCTCAGCTCCAAATGTGACTATTTTAGTGGGCTCTTTCCCTATGGATTTCAAGGAGGACAAAAATAGTTTATCAATTGCAGGATGACATGAAAGTAGACAAACATGAATCTGATCCCTCCAATCATACCTAGGATGATGCCATGAGCATATATGCTTTCTTAACTTTGCAATCGTCAATGTACTGTAAATTTGTCTTATTTCTAGGAGTCTTTTTCAGAGTTTACTCTAGTGGTACTCCTTTGTTTGGTGTTGTAAGCAATGCTACACAACACTATAGGCTATATTCTACTATCAGGACTTAGATCAGAGCATATGTTTTTTGGACCTGAACATGGTCAACTTTGTATTGTCTCGATGTCCAACTTGGTTGCAGCCCCTTTTTAATGCAAAAATTAAACTGTTTATGTTAAAACAATGACTTTAAATCTTATCAAACAAAATATACAGAGTTTCTTAGCCATAAGTCATCAAATGAAAAAGTTGATATTGTAAAGGTGTTTGAACTTTGACCCTCTCTTGTACTCAATCTAAGGGGTTCACCCAATTAAAAAAAACAGGGACTCACAATCTTGCTGAAACAGTGGATACTCCTTCGTCAACAGAATGTTCAATTGTTTATCATGATAAGGATTCTAGTCCTCAAAGAAACTGGAAATTATCTCTGCAATCGTCAAAAACCAAGGAGAGGAGTATTCTTGTAATTGATTTTTCAAAGTGAAAAATGCAGGTTCAAGTTCAAATTTGAATTTATTCAAGTAATTTGGGTTTGAAATGTAAGAATCTTGTGTATTCCCTTCAACGGCTGAAGGAGAAATCACAGAATCTGTCATTTGTGGCGCAATTATTGTTGAATCAAGTATTCCTGGAAAACTAATTCTTCCGTCAACAACTTCCATAGGTACAGAGACAACATTATCTTCTACAAGAATTCAATATTACAGAATCAAGAACAAGAATGTCTTGTTGAATATTCTCCATTATCTGTCTAGAGTATAGTTCTGAGATTCAATTTTTGTATCATTGCTTGTTTGTCATTTTAATTTCCCTTATCATAAAGATTAACTGTAGGGATAGAATTCAAATTATTTGAATTTTAAATTAAATTCTATTTCTTCATGAGACAATAATATTTATCTTCTTTCAATAAGCTTTAATTTTCTCATTTGTTTGTTAGAAAATGTAAAAGAATCTTCAGAAAATTAAGAAGAAAAAAAATGTGTGCCTCGGTCCTAATTTCCGTATTTAAATTCAAGATGTAGAGGTTGTTTAGTAATTTTGGATCACGACTTTCCCTTGCAATGATGATCTGGAATTTTTTGACAAAAGGTGTTCCATTTGAATCTTATTAATAAATTTCGTCCCATTTTATATATGCTTGTTTATATATTCAATTTCAAAGTAATCAAAGGCGTAAAGATTGTTTGAATTCCCTTCACACAAGCCGATTTCCCATATTAGAGAAACTCCTTCCATGTCTTTAGAGAAATATGCATATTCTCATCCTCATGTGCTATCTTTGCTGAGTGAAAACTTGAGTGTGCGCCATTCATCAATCTCAACTTCTATATTGATTTTTTAGTGCAAAAGCAGATGCATATTTTGCCTCTGCAATTTTTTTTATGACTAGTAACAACATTTTTTTTCACTGTCATTTGTGCTCATGACCTACATTTTTTAATTTCTACCATCCTTATCCATTAGGAGTTTGGTTAATAAATCTCTCTTCTTTATTTTTATCTTCAATATTTTGTCCACAATTTCTTCCCAGGTTTCTATTTGGAATGTTAAAAGGACCTTTTGAGAAAAAAACTAAAATATTTTTTTCAAAGTACACAAATGTTTGGGCCAACTTTTTTTTTTTTTTTGTAGAAATTTCAAAGTAAGAATTGTATGATGTAAAGCTAGCTACATTAGAAGTTTAGTTTTTTAGGGGCTTTGTTCTTCCACAATATAGAGAACCACATACCTTCTACTTGTATTTCATCCCCTTTAAAGGCTATATATCCTTGTTTTGGATTGTAACTACCACCAACTTTGTTTTGAACCCAGACTAGTTCATCAACAAAATCACCAAGTCTGATATACACTCTCTGCATTTTTTATACAAAATTTTCTCAACAGTTATCATAATCCACCAACAAACCTAAGTCTTTAGTTGATAGCCATCCTTATTTCCATATTGAAGTGGTAATAGGGTTCCCAAATTGATTCAACGTGAATTTACCAATACCTTGAAAGCACTAAATTAACTCTTCTGGAACAAAAACAACATTATTACTGGCCATTGTAGCACCTACCCCTATCCTTACATGTGATCCATTTCCAATCTTCTAGGCCATAATAATGTAAGGCGTCCCTTATAGATGTTTGTTGCATGATTTTCTACAAAGAAAAACCCAATAACCATGCTATACATCACTGCAAAGTTAGCAAAGATTTCTCAACATGAATTGCTGTTGAATACACAATTCTCCATCATTGGCTTCAATGAAAAGGGATCATTTTTTGGGAAATATGGGACAGTCAAGATCGGAGGCTCATTTTCAGAATGCAACTTTTGATAGGGAAAATATTCTATGTCATTTGGCTGATATCACAATGTTTAGACTGAAGGAAACAGCCCAGAATACAGCTAAGTTACTTTAAGATAGATGCAAAGTGTCTCGAAGTTGGGGACAAAGCTGATGAGATTCATTAAGACCCTTGTACAACTTGCTCTGCACACACTACTACCCAGTATGCTTTAACAAGCAAGGATCTCTAGCAATAGATATTTCATCAAGAGCCAAAACTGAAATTATAGCCACCTCGAAGACAGGTGAATACATAAAAAATTTTGTCCATATATGCTAGTTATTGCCTATAAAGCAAAGCTTCCTTCAAAACTCTTGGTAGGATACAAACCTCAGTCATTAGTCTGTTTTGCCCACCACCCTCAGAAGCAATTGCTTGCAGTGACCCAAAAGGAACACCTACCGTTCCATCACCATGGCATTCCGTCAATAACGTTGATCAAACATATTGTGGGAGCTGCAAAGAAGTGACTAGTGGCATAGGCATATCTGACGATGAAGAGGAATGAGTAGATCATGAAGGATGAAAATGACTGCCTTGTGCAGGCCTGGAAACAGAGGATGCTAAGCCATGTCCTTGAGCAGCACCACCACTCCTCCTAGGTGCTTGTGTGAAAGGAACATGTTGTGAACCCCAAGGCATACTTGGTAGTGGATGTAGCATTGAAGAAGCAATTTCCCCAGGTCCATTTGAATTCCGGTTCACTGGAACCCAGCTTCCATATTCATGGTTGGTTGCTCTGTTCTATGAACCTACAGCAAACCAGGTATTGCTAGGAATACCCATCATCTTGTTTATTGAAGTAGCTTCTTCTTTCTGAGAAGATGAGCACTTCCTTGCACCAGCATTAGAGCTGGAAGCATTGCCAAGTCTAGGCATAGAACTTTCATTCCATTCAACTGAATGCAAACTCCTCTGTATACCAGTAGGTGGCACATGAAACATACTGGACTGGCACAGTTAGGCACTAGTGCTTACACTTGCTGGGCCTGTGTCTGTAGACTGATCACTTGAAAACAGTCTTCTAGAATGTGAAGAATTTAGTTGCAAGTCAAGCATATACATTCCAGCATTTCCAGATGGTCACATGTGAGGTAAACTTGGTTCTTGTTGATGAGGAGGGTTGTGCCTTACTCAAACTCCTTACATTGTTATGGAGACATGCTGCAAAGAATGGCCTGATAACCAATTGACATTAAAACTAGATCTGTTGGCACTGTGAGGCCCAATAAAGAAAAGACCAAAAGGATCATCCACAAACCAAATGAAACAACATCCTCTTAAGGGGTGATATGGACAGTTGTAAATGTACTCTCTAACTTCCACCTTTTAAAGATTCATGGAAATTCCATTGTCTTAAGTATTGATAGAAGATCAAAACTTAGGAGACAATGTATTACACAGGAAACAGACATACTTGGGATCTCCACTTCAGCACACCTCTATAAGGAGATGTGATATACAATTCAAGAGGTTCAGTTTTATTAAGTTCCATTGAGCTCTAAGTTTGGTACCTTTTGTCCTCATTTTCTGAATCTCATTTGTCCCTCCCTACTTCTATATATTCTCTTTTGGTGTCCTTTTAAGTCTTTTGTAATTTAACTCCTCTAGGTATGAGATCTACTTTGTCATACCCATCACTCCACTTTCTTGCTTTCTACTTCTACAGATCCGAGAATAGTTATAACAGAGGTAATACTGGAGAATAATACAGATTGAAATCTCTCAGCGATCTTTCATAACACAATTAAAGATCACCCATGAGAGACCAAGGTTGGTTACATTCAATTAGCTGTCACTCTTCTATCAGGTAGCAAGAGGCAATGTGACCACCTGATAGGAGTGTAAATTAATCGAAATTGACCACTAACGTGGTATGGGTGCTTCTTGATTCATCCATTGTTCATCATCGTCTTGGCATGATTGGCATCATTTATTAGGTTGAAGCAATGATTGATACTAAAGCCTTGAATTTTCAATTTGAATGAATTCCTTATTGGCTCCCTGCCATCAAAGCAGCATCGTGCATGTCTAATATTTGAAATTTATCAATCATCCACACTGGATCACTTCAATAGCCTTTAACTAGACCTTGGAGTCGGTAGATTTGAAATTCATATTTTTAATTAGAGCAACCTATATCTAGGCATGACATTTCCCAAAGTTATTTGATGTAAGACTACCATGGCAGAGAAAACCAGAGATCTATCAGAATAGTTGCAATAGAGTCTGGATCCTTTCATTAATTAGTCATGGTTGAAGGAGATGGGTCATAGAATGATGTGGCTAATTTTCCTGACAACAGTGCTGCTGTAGAAGATTGCCATTTTTTAGGCTGCATTGAAATAACAAACTAAGGATGGATTGACTATAGAGAATTTTGTAAAGTCGTTCATTGACAGTTGACATGAAGGGAAGGATGCTGAAGTAAGGAGGATATCCAGGCATTTTCTGTCATCAATTCATAGAAGAATGTATGGCATTGAAAAGGTGTCACCATGTTCTGCCCAAGTACAAGATATCTTGACAACTTTACATTGTCGTTAACTCTAATTGTAGAAGGTGCCTTTGGAAGATAAAATTGGGTGCAGATTTCTGAAAGACTGATGCACCTACGAATAATGCTTCAATTACTGGCTACTTTATATGGTTGACAAGCTAAATACTTTGTGTTTTTCAAGTCTTGTGTCATTTAAGGTTGCTACCAACTAAATGATGTGAGTTTTATAAGTCAGTTTCTTATCTATTTGGTAGTCCTAAACTTATTTCAATTATGCTCAAAAGTCACTTGAACTGCACTTTCCTAATCCCTTTGTAACAGCAGAATGTACTCATCTGGACTGCAATAAGTGTTTTTAAAGCTCTTATTTGAAGTCTTAATAAAAAAAGAAAAAATGTTTCAGCAGAATTATGATCATATTAATAGTAGAAGTCAAAATTTTGTATCATTCTAGTCATACCCTATCAATCTATCAATAACTGACAACTTTAACATGCAATTGGCTATTCTCTCGTCATCAAATGTAAGGCTCAGCAAATCAGGTCAGGCTAAATGAAATAGGGGATCATATGGAGTTGACCATTCATTGGCGTAGGTGCCATGTGACTGGAAAAAGATTTCTTAGCCTCCAAATCATTAATGCCATATTCATTGAGGGATACTTTCAGGGTGCCCTCCCCATTAAATAGAGGGCCCACTGAATTCAAGTATAAAGGATCGCCCTGACTGGAAAATTCAGTTGCAGTCCTTGAATCTGCAACCGGTACAGATATCCCCATGCATGTATCCTTACTTGAGATCTCACTCATAGGTTCTGAAGTGCCAGTTTTTTGCAAGGATGGAATTGCCATGTGATTTGCTTTCTGTACTGATGTCTATTTTTCTGTGCATATTTTGCATGTCCTTAATGAATCACTAATTAAATTGGATAAACAGACTACAGAACCATGCTCTAGCAATGGAAACGGTACAATATTTCCTAAATCCTTTCTGACTAGCTCAGCAGTAGCCCCTGAGGAGACATTCATGTCATCAAATTTAGCTACTGTAGATGAAGACTTCTATGCATTGCAACTTAGGGTTTTGTGCCTTCTGTGGGGATAAACTTGAAGTAGCCATTGACGTAGGTAATGAAACGTGATCGAACAAAGATTTATCTACCTTCCCATTACAATGACCAAGTTCACTAAGACACCCTCCCCTTTAGATTCGAAATGTGCCTTAGGGCTCGGATGCAGGGTAGCAGTTGATGGTGCATGTTGCTACAGCTGCTGTTTTTTATTTCTCTGCTTGGATTTAGTTATCTTTCTCATATTTTCCATTGTTACATGACCTGTTAACTTCACAAATTCACTATTCTTCTTTTCCTAAAAAGAGTTATTTTGTTCCAGGCCAGGGGCAAAAACAGAAGTTAAAATAATATTTTCATTAGGAACAACTGTTTCTGGGCTAGGCATGTTCATTAGAAAATTCTTAACTGTAGCATCAGACTTCTTTGTAGCTAATAGTTCAGTCACAGTAGTGAATTGTGAACCAAATATGTCTCCGCTGATAGCCACTAAAATAGTTAAAGGATTTGAACCATAAATTCTCTCAGTAGCAGATGATGTTGAACAAGAAGATTTCATTTGTAGAGCCTCCAATGAAATGAGGCTAGTTTCTTCAGCCCGAGTGAAAGGTTTTGATAGATCCAATGTTCCACCAGATTGTGCCATAGTTGTCATATTTTGACCTAAAGATGTATGCACAGGATCAGACCTCACAGAAGTAGCACTTGATGATGATACAACTACCACTAAAATTGACGTATTTGGCTACGGATGTAAATTAATTGAGTGGCCATATGATCCTGCTGGTATTGTTGAGTTGGAATTTAGTTTGTGAGGACTGTTAAAAGCCATAGGCACACTAAATTGTGGAGGTTTATAAGTTGAATATATTCCTGACAAAGTATTAGTGTCAGAAGTTAGTTTAACAGTCCCGGTATCTATGTGGGAATCCAGCTTTGTGCCCTTTGGACCAAATTTCAACTCTTCATGAGTCTCAGGATGCTAGCAGTTGCTGCAACACTGGAAAGGTAGTCCAACAGATGGTTAATGTACAGGTAAGGACACTTGAGTTCATGTACATTGAATTCATGATATTATCGCAGGTTCAAACACAGACCCATCACCAAGGATTAAAAATTGTTTAACAAGTCCCCCTCACTAATAAGGTACCTGAAAAACAATTGATATTGGATATTAAATGCTACAAATAGGAGGACTATGAGAAAAAAGCTCCGAAAAGAGATTGCTAATTAAATTTTAAAAATTGCTATTCCTTTAAGGCATTGGATGACTCCCTGAACAATGTGTTATGGGAAAATAGAGGCTTCCAGATAAGAGGCAGTAATTAGAATCTTGTGGAATAACCTAGAAGCATTGAAATAGTAGCTTAGACCTGGAGAAAACTACAAGGGTTGGACTCATCAACAAAAGTATGAGCAGAGGCAGTTGTACAAGAGACAAGAATTAGGAGATTACAGAATAAACTGGCAGCATTGAAGCAGTTAGTAAGGCTGAGGGTAAACTATGGAGGTTGGGTACAAATTCATCAAAAAAATGAGTTACTTACCAAAAAGCCTAGCATTACCGGTAAATGATCTCTGAGGAGTGTGGGAATAAACTTCCCCTATCTAATGGAATTCTGATCCATAGTGATCTAATACAAATGCCTCCAAAGGATGGACCTAAAGAGTAAAATATCTTGGGGAGAAAACAGATATCATACAAGGATACTTTAAATTTCTTGGTTGGAAATCTTGAAAAATGACAAGCAGGAACACTTGGTTGGGTAAATCCAGGAGAGCTATTGACATGAGAAATTGTATCAAGAGACACTAACTAGAATCCCATTGGCACACCCGTAATCACTAAAGAAGCATGCCAACTGTCACCAAACTTTTATCACAAAATAAGCATGTACTTTTAAATAAAAGGATAAGATGTGAGTTTGTCAAACAACTGGACTTCATCAACAGTTGTGTAATAACTAAAAGGTCGTTCCAACAGTTGGCTGATTAGCTATCAATTTAGCCTAGGCCAGGTGGTGGAGAGTAGGAGTGTTATGCTCAATTCAAGTTTCTCACAACATTTTACTAATCAGAAAGATTGGTATATTGATTTTGTTGAGGACAAATCCAACTCTAATTTTGTATTCGAGTGGTGGAGAAAATGCAGAGTTGAGAAGTGGGAAAGTTCAGATGAGAGGTAAGAGGTTGTTATTTATGATGATGTCCCTGGTTCACAGAAAAAATTATTTTATGTTAGTTGGATAATGAATCATAGCCCACAGTTCAATGTTTTCCTTCAGTAATAATCAAATTTTAATTGCTGACAAGAAGTGCAAGAAGATGATTTATAAGTGCCAAAGATCAAGGTTTGTTTCAATTGGTGGATGGTAAAAAAAGTTGGTAGTCAGCAGATTCATTATGCTTTGTCTGTTCATTTTCATGAAAGAGAGAAAGACATTTAAGGAGGGTGAATAGGAGGCAATGAAGTAAAATGGTGCTTTCTCAAAGAAGAAAGCACAAAACTTTGATATCTTGAAGCGCTAAGATGTTGAAAATTTGATATTTTAGAATACGCTGCAAATGGGTTAAACGGGTTTTTTTTATTTAGGGAGTATAGGGTGGTAACCAAGTTGAGTAACCAAGGATATAAGCCAATCCAAGTAGCCAAGTGAGTAGCTATGGATCCAGAGCCTTACTAGTCATCTATGGAATTGGGGGAAACGGTCCAAGGGCATTCCTACCCATCAGAGGGAAATTTTATTTTTG
>LPNX010706945.1:846327-857004 GCA_001517045.1 Pseudotsuga menziesii | reverse complement strand
AGAGAATCCATCGATCAGGGGACATTGATGTATTCCCAAAACTGTCGATGGCGAGAGAACCTGTCACTGATGACTGCAAGTCTCAAGGCACTCAAAATGACTCTGGACTCCAATCCCAGAATAAATGATATGAAGTCGATGGGATGAAATCCGCTGGAAGGAGGGAATTAGGGCATCCCCCATCTTCCAACACGAGGTACTCAGAAAGGCTGTATAATATGGAAGAACTCGATCATAAGGTGCACGAACTAGTAACTGTACCGGGAATGGCCGACATGCAAAGTCAAGATAACTGAGGAATGGACGACTCAGGCTTCAACTTCCTTCAAATAAGAGCATAATGACGTATGGTGACTGAATGAAGGCAGGATAGACTCGATATACAAACTGGGACATCTCTATGACGCAGGAGGCATCAATAGAGGCTCCATAGGGACTGGAAGTGTATCCAGTCGATGGAGATAAAACTCAGATAAACGAGTACAGCTCCTAAATTCAAACTATAACCCAACCAATGGATGTGATATACAGTGCTCTGTTTGAAGGCGACATGACTCGACAGCTGCCAAAGATAATATCTTTTCTTGTCCGGCTTTTTGGTTTTTTGATTTTTTTTTGGTCTTTTTCAGTTATTTGAAAAGCTTGAAAAAAGAATAAACTAGATTTATAGTTACAAACTAGGAGGAGACGAGTGTCATGAGGGCAAACAAACTAGTTCCAAGCAGTGGAACATACCCATGCTCAATGCAAGGATACATGTGTAGGATATCGACACTCGGGGGAAAATCCCCTCCCGGTAAAAAGGGAATCAAGCTGCGAAGGATATAAATAAAGGCTCTGCATGGCTAGACATGAGACAAGCTCGGGCTATATGGCTAAAGCCCAATGTCAGGGGAGCCGGTATAAAGCTCAATAAGACAGGTAAAACTCATGATAATGCATCCACAACTTGATACAAGGGAGTCCGGGGGATCACGGCTAGCATAAGATCAAGAGGAGTATGAGACTCTTGCTAAATGTGATGGCAATACTATACAACAGACTCCCACATCCTAAAGGGGGAAACATCGGCATGGGCACCAAATGCAAATAAGGCGCTAACTAGGGTACCCATGTAAGGTGAGGCTCTGCCACTCATATCATGCCACTTCTATAGCAGCAAGAAGGTTCTGTGACATAATATAGTGACATGGTCATAAGGTCATGCAAAATGCAAACAGTGGTGAACCTAACCTATATGCCAGTAGAGACATTATACCTGAGATCAGTATGAACGGGTCAATCCAAACACTGAAACGACACTGAAAATGGTCTTCTACATCACATATTATGTCAGAAACGGTCCAAAATGGTTAGAAACGGTTAAAACTATAGGAAAGAGGGTAAAACTTTTCAAATATTTGAAAAATTTTCTATAAATAGTAAAAAATAGAAATCATTTGAAACTTTTACCCATTGGAGCTCTGATTTTCAACTACAAATTCCAGGAGATCCAGCTGGCGGAATTCACAACCGTCTCTTCCAGGTATTTACTCATGTTCTCTGCTTGCATTTCAATATAATTTTTACAATTTTTCATGGTCAAATGAGTTTTTAAAGGCCAATATTACATGAGCGCTGCGGCCCACGTAGGTATCGAGGCTTTTTCCGCGTATAGGGCTGGCTATACGTGGAAAAGGGGCTGGAAACCGCGGTATGACGCCGCGCATAAGGATTTACATGAATCTAATGGACATTTTGGTCAATTTCTCATGCAGGATGGTGCTAGAGTGGCAAGAACGCGAGCATGGTGACATAGAGGAAGCAGTAAGGGCTGACAGAATGGCTCAAGAATCTCTAAGAAGATGTGGACTCTACAAGTTTTGGTGCCTAGGTGGCTTGAGGGCCAAACCAGGACTACTACAAATGCTGGTGGACTATTGGGATCCAGACTCAGAGTCCTTCCGGATAGACGGCATGTCCCTCACCATTGAGGTGGAGGATATCTACTTTATCACATGTCTATCTCGACGAGGTGAGATGGTGAACATTCGTGCCTGAGGAGGGCCAGGTCATGGGCTTACTATCGATGAGTACATAGCTGTGTACTGCTACCCAGAGACTGAGAAGGTGGGGAGCCAAGTTCCCACCAACGCTATACATGTGCTGGGCCTAAATGCCATACTAGTGACGCTGGGCAGGATAGCAGGCTTAGCATCACTCCATCAGGCCTCTCGGCCACTGATGTTCTATGCGGTGGAGTGTATGACACCGACCATCTATGACTGGAGCACTTCACTGCTGAGCAACATGAAACATTAGCTCAGTGAGTGCAAGGCAGGTAGGATATGGAACTTCGGGTTCAGCAGTATCTTGAGCATGTTTTTCTTCGAGCGTGTTCCAGGATTGAGCCCTAGAGTGGATGTTCCTCTCCACGGGGTTCAAGATCCGGCCCAATGACGTTGGGCAGATGCGATGCGCAGACTGGGGGGTGGTAGGGTGGCCAACCCTTATCCAACAGACTTTTTTCCATGGTGGCGACGACAGATTGTTGCCATAGAGGACTATCCTTATGCAGGGATAGACTTTCGGGGAGATCCGGACATGCCATTACCACCAGGATCAGCATATGGAGACATAGGTAACAAATCTCGACCCTTACTCTTTTTAAAAAATTTTGAATTATTTAATTTTTTTGTGTTTTCTTGATTAATGGAATAAAAAAGACATGGTTTTGGGTGACAATACATAATGACATCTACCATTCATGTGCAGATGTGGGACCACGCTGACCAGAGGGCTTCCCACGTCATAGACGGAGGGGAAGAGGAGACGATATCACCGGTGTGGATGCAGAGCGAATGCTCCAAAGCATCCATACCAACTTCGTGCGACTGACTCACAGGATTCCCATGGCGCGAGCCTAAGGCTATGCAGAGACAGGTGGTGGGTGTACCACGCGCATGGGTGCGTTTATTCCGGCGGCTGGCTAGAGCCGTGGTGACATATCATGATCACAACCCTCTTCCACCTCCACAGGACTAGACACCTAGGAGTGTATCTATTTTGTACTACCGTGTATATGATGGTGGCTTTCAAAGCCCCAATTTTGTATTATGACACTATGTATTACCACATTTTTTATATATAAATGGTTTTATGGTGATTGGTTTATTTATTTACATGTGTAAAAATTGTGTTTATGATTAATTTATGATGAATGAAACAAATGCCAATCTAACACATAGTTAGCATATGAGTCAGCAATTTGATTATAATTTCTTGGAATGTGTATATATGTTATGTTCTCAAACTACCGTTCTAACAATCTCACATGTAAGAATCTCCTCAATAACGTCGGATCTCTAACATGGTACAAACCATTGAGCTGTGACACTACTAACTCTGAATAAAGACATACCTCAAGAGAGAGAACACCATGCGAAATTGCATCCTGTAGAAGCTTGATAACAGCACTATATTCAGCAACATTGTTGGAAGATGGCCGTAGACAAACACCTCCTGAAGAAAGAACATGACCCATAGGAGTATAAATCACCCAAGCAGCTGAGGCTGAGTGTTGAGTGTGACGGCTTGCACCATCTGTGAATCCTATGTAGGTGGAATATTCCATTGACATCTGCCACAAGAAATGGAAACTAATCACAAACCCGATCATGATAAACAAGACCTAACTATGCAAAAAAGATGTACAATAATTTACAACAAGCAGCCTTGGCTAAAGATCATGCATAGTATTTTTTGAGATAGAGCCCATTTCTAGGCTCCGCCAAGGCCATCCCTTCGTAATCCACCAACTCGTAGGCACCCTTCTCTAACACACGCTTGACCACGTAAGAACCACGCCACATAGGATTGAACTTCCCTGCCCCCAAGGGTTCTTTCGATTGATCCCATAGAAGGACCAAGTCTCCCTCACTAAACACTCTCGGACGGACAGAATTATCGTATTGGGCCTTTATGTAACGCTTATTAACCTCTAGAGTCACCAAGGCATCTCTACGCTGCTCATCGAGTTTCTCAAGGTGAACCAAACGCTCCTCCAAAGGTGAAGTGTCTGGTAAGAGTTCCATGGCTAACTTCAACAAAGGAATCTCACATTTAACTGGCAATATCGACTCCACTCCATGCACAAGCTGATATGGAGAAAAACCAGTGGCGGTATTTACCGCGGTTCGATATGCCCACAAAGCAGGGTACAACATAATATGCCAATTCGTCTTGCTTTGTGCGATGGTTCATTGGAGAATGGACTTAAGTGATTTATTCACTGCTTCAACCTGTCCATTCGCTTGAGGATAGTAAAAAGAGGAGTGCTCTTGCTTATACCCTAACTTGGATGCCAACTCTTCCATCATACGGTTCTGAAAGTGCGAGCCATGGTCAGTAACAAGCTCTCTTGGAATCCCGAACCTAGAAATGATTTGGTTGAATACAAAGTGAGCGGCTGTCTCACCGTCGGATTTTACTGTAGGCATTGCCTCAGCCCATTTTGTGAAGTAATCAACAGCCACTATGATATGATAGTGCCCCCCAGCCGAAGCTGGGTTGTAATCCATAAAATAGAGCCCCCATTTGGTGAAGGGATCGGCGGTGATAATAGGGTGTAACAGGGCAGGCTTCGAGCGCATATTACGTGTGAACACCTAGCAAGGGTGGCACCTCTTGACTGCTTCAATACAATCCTTGAAGATCGACGGCCAGAAATAACCTGCTCTCAAAATCTTTTGAGCTGTAGAAAGCCCAGATAAATGACCACCACACGCCCCTCCGTGGAAATCATTAAGCACTACCTCAGCCTCATCATGAGTTAAACAACGTCGTAAAAGGGAATCTACTCCACGGTGGTACAAAGTATTGTCCACTATGAGGTAGTTCTTGGAGACGTGACGTAATCGTCATCATTCATCTCGCGAGAGGTGAGTAGGGTTCCTCTGCGTTTGCAAATATACTATGATATCTCCGTACCATGGGTCAGCCGTTGAGATTAAGAAAATGTGTTCATCAATGAACGTATCTTCACATACCGACTCCTCAGCCTCACTTGGAAAATCCGATATGAGCTCTGCAAATATTAAAGATTTCTTTGATTTTGCCGAAACAAATTTGAGATCAAACTCTTGCAGGATGACAATCCATTTATTATATTTTCCCCCAATCATCCTATGTGTGAGGATGAATTGAAACGGATTGACATGGGCAACAACCAAGGTCTGGCAAAGGAGAATATAATGTCTCAAACGCTGCACCGCATGTGCGGTGGCTAAGGCAAGCTTATCAACATGAGAATATCAAATCTCTGTGTCAATAAGGTTTCAGCTCAGATATTATATGACATGCTCCTAGAGCTCCTCATCCTCCTGAACCAAAACCATCCCAATCGTCTCTAAAGACGCGAACACATATAATAGGAAATCACGGCTATAATCCAGAGGACTAATCATCGGGGCCGATGCTAGGGCTCGCTTAAGCGCATCGAAGGACTCCTGTGCTCACTCATCCCATTCAAAGGGAGTATCCTTCTTCAGGAGACGCATGAAACCTCTAGTCAAATTGGCAAAATTGACAACAAATCTTCATAGGAATTTTTCCATGCTTTGCAAACACTGAAGATGACGAATATTTCATGGGGGAGACAACTGAAGTATTGCCTCCACCTTCAAAGGGTCGACTCTTATACCCTCTTTCGAAACGATAAATCCTAACAAACGACCTGATTTCACGCAAAAGATGCACTTATGAGGGTTTAATCTAACAGCATAGTGCCGGCATCTTTCGAACACCAATCTCAAGTGATAAGAATGATGCATCCTCATGCGAGAATGAGCAGCGAGGTCATCCAAAAATACTTCAATAATGGACTTGAGATCGTGGAAAATCAAGGTCATCACCTACTGAAACGTAGCTCCGGCATTTTTAAGGCCGAAAGGCATTTTTCGATACGCAAATGTTCCCCAAGGACAAATGAATGCGGTCTTATGTTGGTCCTTGGGTTTAATTTGAATCTGATTATACCCAGAAAATCCATCCATAAAGGAGAACACCTCACTACCCGCACACTCATCCAAAATCTGATCTATAAATGGTGTGGGGAAGTTATCCTTAGGATAGGCACGATTTAAATCATAGAAATCAGTGCATATATGGATCGCTCCCTGCTTCTTATCCACCGGAACGGGGTTTGAAACCCACTCCGTCAAGGGAACGAGATAGATGAAACCAGCTTTCAATAGCTTCTTTATCTCTGCCTTTATGGCGGGTGCTTTCCTAGGATTTACCACGCATAAACGTTTTCGAACAGGCTTAGCGTTGGGGTAAGTATTAATCTCATGTTTGACAATCCGAGGGTCAATCCCTAGCATCTCATCATAAGACCAAGAAAAAATGTCACGGAATTCCTTGAACAGCTCGGTATACTCCCGAATCTCATCTTGGGAACAATCTGCCCCAATGTAGACATTCTCAATTGTACCAGGATTGCGAGAAATGTTGATAGGCATAGTTGACGATATGTTCGCCATGTTTCCATCAGCCATCTGACCAGGAGAGCTTAATGGAGCCATGGGTCTACCAACTTTCTGACTAAGAATCTCCCTATAATCCTCATGCTCCAAAAGGTCAAGCTCCGGAAGGAAGTACGATCTATGATGAAGTTCCTCCCATGGTGGCTCAAATCTCGACATAGCCTCAATAATCACTTCATCTGAAGGGAAAACCATATCAAGGCAGTCGTGGGCATGAGAAGACTGTACTGCCTATGCCGGCAGCACATAGGGGTCTTCCTCCTCTATCCGTGAAGAGGAAGAACAAGGCTCTGCAGCAGACTGGAGATTAGCTTAGTAAGCTATCATGACTGTAGGAAATGGAACGTTCATCTCAATGGCCTCACTCGAAGGAATCGGTGAAGGAAGAATCCAAGGATCTCCCATATGACTTGTACGAAAAGGCACCGATCTCGTAGATGTCAAAGCACCATCGAAACTAGATCCTATCATGAGGACGGGTGTAGGACAACTAAAGGTTCCCATGAGGGATGGATACATGCCTACACCCACACTCCCAGTTGCCGGCTGGGAATGTTCAACTTTCAAAACCGAAGCTTTCGAAGATGCACTAACAGGTGGATTCTTGAATGCCATTTGATCAATCGTTACAATCTTCCCATTATGAGGAAAGCATACAACGCGAAACATGGAAGACACAAAGGCTTGCATACTATACATCCAGTTCCTTCCCAGTAAGAGATTGTAGTCAAGGGGCGCATCAACCACCTCAACCTCTATCGCAACGGTCTTCCCTCCCAATCGGACTTTAAGAGAAGGAAGGATACCGTGTGGCCTAAACGATCTCCCATCAAAATCAGTTAACATGGTCATAGATTTTGACAACTTAGGAGAACCGAGACCCTTCCAACAAGACAAAGACATCATGGAAGCAGCAGCGCCCTCATCAATCACAGTGTGCTTGACGATCATATTAAGACATTCTACATGCACCAAAAGGGACACATAGTAGGGAAAGCGAGGCTGATGTCCTGCGGTTTCAAATTTGATCACTGAGGAAGAATCATCACCATTCACACCAAGAGCGGAAAGCAAAGCCTTCCTTTGCGATGGACAACTCTGAAGCACTTCCAATGCAGACATCGCACATGGAGTATGGCCCAAGTCCTCGACAACTGAATAATTCTGGGCGGCTCGGGCATTTGGGTTATGACCTGAATGCTTAAGTACCCCATTAGGAATGCAAGGTGCAGCCTCAGGTTTATCCGCCGGTTTCTCAATGCGCAAAGGGGTTCCTGGTGGATCAAGTTCTTTGCCTGGGTTGGGTTGTGACGAAGTATAATCTTTTGCACGTGTCACAACTTTCGCAGCACGGACCATATTAATGCACCCACGACCACTAGTTTCAAGTGGATCTTCATCACTAGATTGATCATGGGACTTTGAGTTCATATTCTGGTTATGCGATAAAGGGTTCGTTAACACAGCTGGGCCTTGTGCTATGAACTTTTAAGATTCATCCATTCTAGGGCACAAGTAAGTGAGGTGATCGTCCTTACATAGCTTGCAAGGAAACTTAACCTTACGTTTATTCTGCTTGTCCCCCCCATCATTTTTATTGTTCTTGTCATTATGATTGGCATTCTCATTCTTATTCCCACCCTTCTTATTATTATTGTTTTTACCCTTTTTTCTATTCCGTCCGGGTTGCTGGTTACCCTTCTGGTTGGACGATTGCACAGCAAGTACATTCGCCATTTGGGCAGGCTGAGACGCAGCCATAGCTTGTCCCGAGGCAGATTGGTTGATTGACAACTGAGCAACTTGTTTCACAACTGAACCTACAGGTTTCTTACTTGCACTACCCACAATGCCGTCGGCATGTGGTCCAGGTTTGACCTTGGGATCGAAACTAGAACGAGGAGCGTTAGGTATAATCTCATATAACAAACCAGACTGAGCATAGATCAAGTCTAGTTCCTACGCCCTAAAGATGGCTTGTTCCTCATTCTGCACTCCGGATGTGGAAACATCCTTCGCGATATATGGTAATAAATATTTGAGGAACCACTCAATGAAGAACTCCGGCGGTATAAAGGCTTTAATTAATCTCTTCCGTCTACGCCACTCCTGAATATGATCAGAAATATGGGTGGCTTTATCTTGCTGAAATGTCGACAAGAGTTCAGTACCAACATCATAGCGCACTGGTAGCTAGAAGTGATTAAGGAAAGTCATCGCAATGTCGTCGAACAAAGTAAAGGAACCCCTAGGTAACTCTATGTACCATTTCGCCACATGCCCTGTAAGGGTGCATTGTAATAGTCTCAAACGGACTGAGTCCTGATGCAATGAATTGGAAGAGCACCATAGGTGGAATGTCGTAACGTGTTCACTCGGATCCTCTCCTTGTTTTCCTTCGAACTTAGGTATGTCCGAAGGAAGCTTGGTAGGGACAGCCAGCCAAGCCGGGTCATGAGCCACAGGATCGTTCGTAAGTCTCGATAAGTCAGGTAGATTGAATGTCGCGAGGAAAGGGAGCCTAGGATGATGAGGTCTATGGACCACTTCCTGGTTCATATAGGATTGATTACCACCATGACCTTGGCCATAGTGACCTCCTCCTGTATGACCTGTATAGGGTGGCGTGGAAGTACCATAATGAGGCGTACCTTGACTAGTAGGAGCTACAAAGCCATAGTTAGGAGAGTAATCAGGTTGTGAATACCCGCCTCCGTAAGGTGAAGAGACCTGTCCATACTGCGTCCCATAATAGGGTCCATAGGTCACCGCTTGTGATGTCCCATGAGACACTCCATAGGTAGGGATATACATTCTAGAAGTAGGAATATACATACCGAAAGTAGGGATATATGTCATGGAAGTAGCAATCTAACCTCTAGGAACATGAACATAACCTCCCGAAACCACGGGTGGTATGTAGGCTTGAGACACAATTGGTCTAGTAATCGCAGTACGGATCCGACTCATAGCTACGTGCCGACTCGAAGGACCACATGAGTAAGGTGGAGGGTTTACATTTGAAGAACTCGGAAGCGAGGACAAAGGAATCTCTGTAAGAAAAAATGTACTTGTGCCTATTGTCACTCATCTAGAACCTGGTATCCCTATCGGATCACTAACTCTAGACCTAGGAGGTATATAAGATGGAGCTTCCACCACTGGGATGGAAGGTGCAATGTGACTAGTACTCCCAAACCTCTCCGCAAGGTAAGGCATGGGATTTCCCCCAGGCATAGTGCTAGGCTCAAAATCGGATTCAACATGAAATGTTAAATCATGCATAGGAAAACCAGTCATAGCATAACTACCATAGCTAGTAGTGGCAAGTTCAAAGTGAGTCTCGGCGTCTTTCGGCATTCCATACCGGTAATGTGTCAATGAGGGGTCAACCCTAGAGTGACTAGGTCTATCATGCATGGTTCCTATCTCTGAAATCACGGGTCCTAACTCAGTTAGGTCGGGTGAAGGGTCATAAGTAGGCGTGAATTCCCCATCGTCAACGTGAATGGGAGGAGGTGGCTCAGATGTATCCTCTGAATGATCTCCCATGGTGTGTGAATCAATGTGTGACATGGTCCTCCTGGACTGTCTAGGTCCCTCTCCCAAAGGAGGAGGAGAAGTAGAAGGCGGAATTCCTGCTAAATGACGAGAATGGCGCGGAACCGCACCGAACTCCACAATGACTCAAAAAATAGAAAAGACTCTCTATTTATGTCAACTCTAGGCCAACTAGCGTGCACAGAGCAATCACTATAAAATCTAAATCCAAAAGCAAGCAAACAAGGGCTGGATAAGTGAGCTCCCGAATGTGGTCGGTATGTCTCGCCTAGGAGAGGCTTGAGAGGTCCTTGTCACCACAAGCGGAGGTTCGAAACCAATTATTGTGGCCCTCAGCTTCAACACGTAAAGAGACTGTGCTGTCGAACCCCAACCTGGCTGGGACACATGCATAATAACCTCTACACGTACCCCCTCGATACCCTAGGTAAGGTCACTAAGGTCACCTCAATATAATCAATGCTCAGGCAGACAGTCGCAGGCGGGATTGACCGTATGGGCAGGGTAGCAAAGCCCGAAACTCCCGAAAGAGCCCCCAAATATGAATACAATCCTGGCTATATCACCGGTACTACACAGTTACCGACCAGGG
>LPNX010706945.1:774405-844274 GCA_001517045.1 Pseudotsuga menziesii | reverse complement strand
GTGATTTATACTCCTATGGGTCAAGTACTGTCTTCAGGAGGTGTATGTCTACGACCATCTTCCAACAATGTTGCTGAATATAGTGTCATTATCGAGCTTCTACGGGATTCCATTTCACATGGTGTTCTATCTCTTGAGGTACATCTTGATTCAGAGTTAGTAGTGTCACAGCTCAATGGTTTGTACCATGTTAGAGATCCGACGTTATTGAGGAGATTCTTACATGTGAGATTGTTAGAACGGCAATTTGAGAGTATAACATATATACACATTCCAAGAAATTATAATCAAGTTGCTGAATCATATGCTAACTACGTGTTAGATTGGCATTTGTTTCATTCATCATAAATTAATCATAAACACAATTTTTACACATGTAAATAAATAAACCGATCACCATAAAACTTTTTTATCAAAAATGTGGTAATACATAGTGTCATAATACAAAATTGGGGCTTTGAAAGTCACCATCATATACACAGTAGTACAAAATAGTTACACTCCCAGGTGTCTAGTCCTATGGAGGTGGAGGAGGGTTGTGATCATGATAAGTCACTACGGCTCTAGCTAGCCGCCAAAATAAACGCACCCATGCGCATGGTACACCCACCACCTGTCGCTGCATGGCCTTAGGTAAGTCTTTGACTTGCGCCATGGGAACTCTATGAGTCAGTCTCACGAAGTTGGTATGGATGTTTTGGAGTGTTCGATCCTCATCCACACCGGTGATGTTCTCTCCTCTTCCCCTCCATCTATGACGTGGGAAGCCCTCTGGTTGCCGTGGTCCCAGATCTGCACATGAATGGTAGATTTCATTATGTATTGTCACCCAAAAACATGTCTTTTTGATTCCATATAATCAAGAAAACACAAAAAAAATTAAATACTTCAAAAATTTTAAAAAGAGTGAGGGTTGAGATTCGTTACCTATGTCTCCATATGATGATCCTGGTGGCAATGGCATGTCCGGATCCCCCCAAAAATCTATCCCTGTATAGGGGTAGTCATCTATGGCAACAATCTGTCATCACCACCATGGAAAAAGTCAGCTGGATAAGGGTTGGCCACCCTACCACCCCCCAGTCTATGCATCACATCTACCCAACGTCGTTGGGCCAGATCTCGAACCCCTTGGAGAGGAACATCCACTCTAGGGCTCAATCCTGGAACACACTCGAAGAAAAACGTGCTCAAAATACTGCTGAACCTGAAGTTCCGAATCCTACCTGCCTTACACTCACTGAGCTGATGTTTCATGTTGCTCAGTAGTGTAGTACTCCAGTCATATATGGTCGGTCTCATACACTCCACCGCATAGAACATCAATGTCCAAGAGGCCTGATGGAGTGATGCTAAGTCTGCTATTCTGCCCAGCATCAGTAGTATGACCTTTAGGCCCAGCACCTGTATAGCGTTGGTGGGAACTTGACTCCCCACCTTCTTAGTATCTGGGTAGCAATACACAGCTATGTACTAATCGATAGTAAGCCCATGACCTGGCCCACCTCGGGAGCGAAGTTTCACCACCTCCCCTCGTCTAGATAGACCTGTGATAAAGTAGATATCCTCCACCTCAATGGTGAGGGACATACTGTCTATCTGGAAGGACTCTGAGTCTAGATCCCAATAGTCTACTAGCATCTGTAGCAGTCCTGGTTTGGCCCTCAAGCCACCAAGGCACCAAAACTTATAGAGTCCGCATGCACGTAATACTTGTTGAGCCCTTATGTCGGCCCTTACTACTTCCTCTACTTCACCATGCTCGCACTCTCGCCATTCTATCACCATCCTGCATGAGAAACTGACCAACTATCCATTAGATTCTTGTAAATCCACTTGTGCGGCGTCATACGCGACTGTTTTGCAAACAGCCGCGTATGTACGCGATTTGTAGCCCCTTTTCTGTGTATATCCATCCCTATACATGGAAAAATCTTCGATACCCACGTGGGCCGCAACGCTCATGTAGAATTGGCCTTAACAACCTCATTTGACCATGAAAACTTGTAAAAATTATATTGAAATGCAAGCTGAGAGCATGAATAAATACCTGGAGGAAACGGTTGTGAATTCTGTAGGTTGGATCTCCTGGAATTTGCAGTTGAAAATCATAGCTCCAATGGGTAAAAGTTTCAAATGATTTCTATTTTTTACTATTTATAGAAAAATTTTCAAATATTTGAAAATTTTTACCCCCTTTCCTATAGTTTTGTTAGTTTCTAACCATTTTGGACCGTTTTTGACATAATCTGTGATGTAGAAGACCATTTGCAGTGCCGTTTTAGCCTTTGGATTGACCCATTCGTGCCCATCTCAGGTATCACGTCTACACTGGAATATAGGTTAGGTCCACCACCATTTGCATTTTGCATGACCTTATGACCATGTCACCATTACCTTAGGTACAAACCCACTCTATTATGTCACGGAACCTTCTTGCTGCTCTAGAAGTGGCATGATATGAGTGGTAGAGCCTCACCTTACATGGGTACCCTAGTTAGCGCCTTATTTTCATTTGGTGCCCATGCCGATGTTTCTCCCTTTAGGGTGTGGGAGTCCGTTGTATAGTATTGCCATGACATTTCGCAAGACCCTCATACTCCTCTTGATCTTATGCTAGCCATGATCCCCCAGACTCCCTTGTATCAAGTTGTGGATGCATTATCATGAGTTTTGCCTGTCTTATTGAGATTTATGCCGGTGCCCCTGACATTGCGTTTCAGCCATATAGCCTGAGCTTGTCTCATGTCTAGCCATGCAGAGCCTTTCTTTATATCCTTCGCAGCTTGATTCCCTTTTTACCGGGAGGGGATTTTCCCCTGAATGTCGATATCCTACACATGTATCCTTACATTGAGCATAGGTATGTTCCACTACTTGGAACTAGTTTGTTTTCCCTAATGACACTCATCTCCTCCTAGTTTGTAACTATAAAGCTAGTTTATTCTTTTTTCAAGCTTTTCAAATAACTGAAAAAGTCCAAAAAAAAAATAAAAAAACCAAAAATCCAGACAAGAAAAGATATTATCTTTGGCAGCTATGGAGTCGTGTCGCCTTTGAACAGAGCACTGTATATCATATCCATTGGTTGGGTTATAGTTTGACTTTAGGAGCTGTACTCGTTTATCTGAGTTTATCTCCACCGACTGGTTATGCTTCCAGTCCCTATGGAGCCTCTATTGATGCCTCATGTGTCACAGAGATGTCCCAGTTTGTATATCGAGTCTATGCTGCCTTCATTCAGTCACCATACGCTGTTATTCTCTTGTTCGAAGGAAGTTGAAACCTGATTCAGCCATTCCTCAGTTATCTTGACTTTGCATGTCGGCCATTCCCGGTACAGTTACTGGTTCATGCACCTTATGATCGAGTCCTTCCACATTATACAGCCTTGCTGAGTACCTCGTGTTGGATGATGGGGGATGCCCTAATGCCCTCCTTCCAGCGGATTTCATCCCATTTATTCTAGGATTGGAGTCTAGAGTCATTTTGAGTGCCTTGAGACTTGCAGTCATCAGTGGTAGGTTCTCTCACCATCGACAATTTTGGGAATACATCAATGTCCCCTGATCAATGGATTCTCTCAAGTGTTCGACCTCAACACATTTATTCACACTTGTTAGTTTGCACTCTAGTACCTTGATTCCCATTTTCATTATCAGTGGGTTATCTCGCATCTGTTAACGGTATACATCAATGACCGGTAATCAAACGATGGAATACTATGTTCAACCTTGACACCTCTATTCACATAGTAGGACATGTACTCATAGCAGTGTGTGTAGAAGACCTTCCAGATTGGTGGCATCTATTATATTCTACCTCCTTGATCGTGCCAGTGTTCATGAGATTTCAGCTCTCGTGACTTGTTCCAGTATATGTCAGACATTTCCAGCCACTATGGAGATCTTGATCTATTGTATATCTTCAGCCTTTGTGGAGATCATGGTCCTTTGTATATCCTCATCATGGAGATTCTGATCTATGTATATTGTACGTGGAGATGACCACATATGTGTTATCATGTTTCATGCCTATTCATGGCCATTGTACTCTTATGTATCCGGGACTGCTATATGTATTTGCAGTTATATGCAGAGTTGTATTATTGTACTATGCTGATTGGGTGGCTGGTCTTCCATTTGGGTATTTTCATCACTCCACTTCTGGGATGGACTTATAATGTATTTCGGCAATCGTATAACCCCTCTGATCTCATACATTAGGGGGCATCTGTTATAGTGGATTTCACCACACTAGGTGAATCACACATTGTATGGCCTTCCCCTGTCCCGCCGCAGACTCATTAGCCCCTATGGACTACTTTTTGTCTTTTGATGTGTCCTTGATCATCCCTAAAAACATAAGAAAAGTGATATAAGTGGCTTTTACCCCGATAACCGTGTACATACGTGAATATGACCCCTATAGTCGCGTACATCGGGATGTGTGCATAATCCAAATCCTTTTGGAGTTTTCCTTGACTTGGATCCGACTCATATGACTCCTGGCCTTCCATATGCCTTGAGATCGCACGGATTTGACCTTTCAGTATCCCTTTGAAAAGCTATATAAGGAACCCCTTGAGACATTGAAAGCATAAGAGAGAATTGAGAGTAACGAAACTATAGTCCATTTTTGCCAGAACTTATGCTTGAGTCTGCATCCCTTTGTCCCTTGGAGCACTGTTGTGTTCTTCCCAAGCTTTCCTGTTGCTAGTGAGCTTGCTATCTGAGTGATGGAGGATTGAGGTGGTGGAGGCCCAAATGGGGGATTCAGTTTCTCCGGTTCGCAGACGTGCTGTCAGAGGTTTTCACTTGTAATCTCTGATTTATATTAATAGAAATATCTTTTCCTGTCCAGTAATGTGGATTTGAATGAATATGGTATCCATTGGAATATGTCAAATGTTTTTACATTATTGATTATATATGCTAGAATAGATCTAACACCATGATATATAATATGCTTGTATTGTTTACTTGTTGTTGAGGAAGTATTTTATCAATTCAAGCTAAAGATTGGAAAGCTCAACGGGGATCTACTTCAACCGTCCGGAATAAGGTACGAGGTTCGATCCTTTAGTGTTAGACATTTTATTTCTATTGCATATTGGGAAAGATTGATTTCTGGAGTCTAGATGTCTGTTGTGGTACCCCAAGCCATAGGAATTTCTCTCCGTAACAAGGTAGTCATCACAATTCCTCCTTCTTAGACATTCTCTTCCACTGCTTCAATTTGTTCTTTGATTTGAGAAACCCTTGTGAAGTAAGATTGTTTAGTTTTTGAGTTATGTATCATCACATTCTTCAACTAGATCCTCAAAGTCATATTTTGGTTGATGTCTTTCCCTCAAACATCTTTGTCAAAGCATCATATACTTCCTTCGGTGTTTTGAAGAAAAACACATGGGGGATGAGCTTATCCTTAATAGAATCCGTAATGATTCTCTTGGCCTTATCCAAGTTCTTCTAATGAGAAGCCTTATCCTCATCTCCCTCTGGTTCTAGAACTCCTCCAGTGATGTACTAATCAAAATCATTTCAAGAATCAGTAAGATTTTGTACTTCTATGCTCGGAAGTTATCAGCTCCTCCAAGCTTGTCCTCAATATGAGTATGGTGACTCATCTTTTCAAATGAGAGCCTCAAATGGAAATAGAAAATATTTAGATCTTACAGATTTGAGGTGTCTGGCCTAGTTCTAAAGCTGGATGACCTAGGGTTTGTTAGAGAAACCCTAATTTTCCAAACTTGGAGTTTGGGAATTTTGATTTTAGAAAAATATGCACCTCCTTGAGGCAATTTTCTCTATAGGGTCCTTTCCTAAAGACTGAGGTGGGAAGCCTCCAAAACTTTATTCCCTAGTTTCTCCTGGCACCAATGATAGGGTCAAAATTGAAACTTCTTCAAATATGAAACTGCTTCCACCAAAATATGTTCCCTACTAAGGTGAGTTATCCTAGCCCTCTTTTATTGATGATCTATGGAAAAAAGACCTTGAACATGAGGCCCTTGTTGTTGTTGTTGCACAATTCCATCTTTCAAAGAGGATCTGATACCATGTTAGTTTTTCTTAGATATTATTATCTTAGTTAGGATCCTTATATAAAATAATAAGTACATCAATATGCATAAGATAGAATAGATACAGGAGACACAAAGATTTTAACCAGGAAAACCATAAAGGAGAAAAAATCGTGAACTTCCTCAGAATATTATAGTCCCAAAGACTGTGTCATAAGATGATCAAACCCAGTAATAATAAGTCTCCAGTAGTTATGTATCTATCCTCCTTCTCTCTCTCTCTCTCTCTCTCTCTCTCTCTCTCTCTCTCTCTCTCTCTCTCTTGTTCATGTGAACTTGAGTGAGTGTGTGTTAGCCGGAAATACACACCTCCAGCGGACAAGAGATGGTTCCCCAGATCTTAATGGTTCAGGTTTAGAACCAAAAAAAACACCAAATGTTAAAATTCCCCTAGATATATTTCTTTTTATCATTCAAGATAGCATTATGATAGGATCTTTAACTGAGAGAATAACAAGTACAGCAATCAAACACAAGAGATAATGAACACAATGTTTTTCCTCGGGGAAACCATAAATGGAGAAAACCCTACAACTTCCTCAGAGATAGAATCAGCACCAAAAGTAAAACCCAAAACCGTAAGATGATCTCCTGACAGAAGTAACCTCTTTCTTCCTTGCCCTAGTGTCTTCTTCTTCCTCAGCTATGCACTATAACTGAGTGTGAGTGAGTGTGTGCTAAATAGAGAGGCTAGCTCTCTATTTATACTAATTCTTGACATGACTAAACCCTACTAGGGCCAACTTCACTAGGTGAGTCTAATAAACCTAGTGCCCCGAAACTAAGGGGACTTTAACCCTTAGACAATAGGAGGGTTACCCACAATGACTTGACATGACTTGTTTACATTATAGATCCTCCCAATCAGAACATCGGGGCATGACATGACTTAATTACATTACAGACACATACCAGAATAAACATTGGGGTACAATACATAAGAAATACAAGTGAATACATCCTGAAGTTACATATTCATCAACACTCCCTCTTAACTAGGAAGGTATTCTCTCGACATAGTTTTTCAGCACAAGTCTTCTTCTCTGTATCATCTGGGTCATTGTCAAGTTCTTGTCATCTTCATCTTCAATTCATATCCATCTTCAAGTCATCTTCATCTGGATTTGGATCATCACTCGATCTAGATCATCACAGGGTCATCATCACTGGATCTGGATCATCACTCGATATGGATCATCACTGTTAGATCTGGATCATCACTTGATCTAGATCATCTCGGAGACATCATAATTGGATCTAAATCGTAGCTTGATCTGGATCATCACTAGGTCATCATCATATGTGTTGTCTCATGATTCTTCTCATCATAGGAAGTTCTACAGAGCCAACCCTTTTTCATGCTAGTTGTAGGCCTACCTCCTTGTAGGTCTTTGGTAGCCCTTATATCTGACCCTAAGTCAGAATGGCCAGCACTCACATTTGTCCTACTCGTCAGAAAGGCACAACAATTACATCTAACCTTGACTAGTCAGAAAGGCGCTCAGTCCTACACTAAGGTTTCCTGGTAACTGACTAGGTGCCTCCATTCAGAGAATGGCAGTAGCCCTTACATCTGACCTACTCATCAAAATGGTCGGCACTCACATCTGACCTACTGATTAGAAAGGCAGTAGCCCTTACATATGATCATGTAGGAACTAATCCTATTGTCACATCAGAATGGATGACACTCACATCTGCCATGGAAGGAAGCAATCCTCTCACCATGACATAATGACAACAGCCCTTATATCTAATCAAGTGGGAACACATCCCTCAATGACATCAGTATGGCCATGCACTCACATCTGATCATGTAAGACTGCATCTTAGAATTGTCTCAGAAAGGCCCTTAGTCCTAGACCAAGTATTCCTGAAGTGCTCTTCCTATCGATGGCACTGCCTGCCCAATATGAATCAACATAAACCTCTAGGTTAATCTTATGATTCACCTCATACTTGAGCCCATAATCAATTGTACCCCTCAGGTACCTCAGAATATGCTTTGCAACAATCAAGTGAACATGTCTCAGATCTGTTAGGAATTGGCTCAAGGTGTTCACAGCAAAGCAAATATCTGGTGTCATGTTCGTCAAGTACATTAAGGACCCAATAATCTTATGATACATCATGGCATCAACCGCTTCTGATGAAGCATCACTCAATAGCTTCAAGTTCGATGCCATAGGTGAGGTCATGGCCTTGCAGTCCATCATTCCAAACCTCTTCAAGATATCTATTGCATACTTCCCTTGTCCAAGGGAGATTCCATCCGCATTCTGCCACACTTCCATGCCTAGAAAATAATGCATCATACCCAATTCCTTCATTTTGAACTCGGAAGTAATATTTCTCCTCGTATCAGCAATCAACCCATCCATACCTGTCACAAATAGATCATCTACATATAGTAGGAGTGTTACCACCTAAGTTGTACTTAGTGGTTTTTATCAAGTGAGCCCGGTGAACCAGACAGGGCTAACTTGTTCGGACTTCAAAAATCCCTTTGGAAGTACTTCTGGGAAGTGCTTGTTGTACTATATCACATGTTCATACCCCATGAGGGAATTGTAATAAATGTTCTAGCATGATAGTGTCTGTAAAAGACTCGGTCTCTTAGACTTTATTTTTCAATCCGATCAGCCCAGGGTGTTTTTTCCCTTGGTTATTATTGGTTGTTGAACAAATGACTGATAATTTCTGAGTTTTTCACTCCATACCTCCAAAGTTGGGGTGGTCGGATTGGCATTTAGGCCTGTTGAGGTTATTAGAGTCTATGTTTCAATGTATAAACATGATAGACATCATTTTTGAGTCATATGAACATGTCTAAGTCCCCCTAGGTGTTTTTCAATTTTTCAATTTTTCAGTTTTTTCAGTGTTTTTTATTAAAATTTAATTTTTCCAAAACTTAGGCTATTTTTTAATAGTTTAATTGGAAAAATTGATTTTGTAATAAAAGTGGGCCAAATAATCGGTTTCAGTCATGTAGGTGCTCATTTTCAAGCTAAGAGCACCATGTAAACCCATGGACCCACTATTTCCTAGTTTTGAGTGATCTTCCATCACTCAGGTCAGAAAGCCCCAAAAATCAATTATTGATTATTTTAATTAATAAATTGATGAATAATGGAGAAAATCCAAAATAAATAAATCAATGGATTCTCAACCGATTTGACTGAAATCAATCAGATCTGGAGTAGATTGACTGGATCTGACAAATCCTTGACTAAAGGAGGTGATCAAATCAGATCCAGAGTTGATCTTGAGCATCCTTTATGGGGAATGTCTCCCTCCCTCTCTCCTCAACACGTTTTGGCTCATCTGGATGAGTTTTGGGCCGATGTGTCAGTGTATGGGTTGATGTGTTAGCCAGATCAGGCCCCCGGTTGACAAGTAGGCTCAGTCCAGCTTCAGTTGTGCATTGATGAACTCTCCATCAGTTGATTTCACTTGATTCCATGAGGAATTGCGCCCCCCTTGGGATAGATGGCCTGCAAATTGTATATATCCCGCTTGAGGATCCCTCTTCCAAGCTAGTTAGAGCTGGACTGAAGGGATTGCCATTGTAACTCTGTATTTGATCATTATTTGTGAATAAAGAAGCTTTGGAGGCTATACTGTGTAGTTCTTTTGATTGTGTGGATGCTCAGTGTTATGCTGCTGATGTGGTAGCTGCAACTTCTTGCCAAATGCTATGTTGTTTCTGTGATCTGTCTTCAAGGATTCAGCTGAATCTAGTAAGGGTATAAACTAGGAAAGCTAGATTGTTTAATCTTGTTTATCCATATGATTTATGCTCAAAAATATTAGTTATATGCTTAAATAAGGTTATTTCTGCATAATCTCTCATTTTTGCTGCTTTATACATCCATATCCAGATCTCACGAGGTTTGTGCAGGCTTGTGTTTTTTAGTTGCAGGTTCCCGATTGGATGAGGTTGTGGACCTAGATTGACTCCTTTCCTATCCAATAAGCTCAATATTCTGTCCCTCAGCACTCCATGAAAGGGCCTCTTTCCAACTTGCTCCATTCAAGCAACGATCCGACCTTCTCTCCTCTTCTTCTCATTTCTACAAAACAAATCAACACTTTACCCGGTTACCATTTTCAGTTCATAGCTATGATTTTATTTGGATCTATTTCATCAAATTAAAACATACATAGATCTAATATTTCATAGATCATATTCTAGATCTTGCACTTAAAAAAGGTATCATAAGCATCCCAGATCTAGTTGTAGGGAAATTGTCCTTTTTGCATGAATTTGAAAGAAAACTTGTAGATCACATGCATTAGATTTCCTTTCGCTGTTATAAATTTCAATATTCTGCAATATAAGTGCATCTTAATTGGCTGCACAAACAGCAGGCCAAGATCCCAAGGAAAGCTTGCTTTCCTTGGTTCCTTTTTCGTCAATTTAGCTAGTTTAATTTCATTATTTTTTGAGATACAGTAGGCTGACCCAAAGGTACTCCTAAAGTGATTTTGGGAATTTTTTATTCTAACATTCTCACTGTACTTTAGCAGGTCTGACAGATAAGAAATGAAGCTGCTGTCCAAAGTGGCTTTTGGAGCGCTCAAATCCCCCCAGGGGTCTCTCTTTTGTCACAAAATTCTTAAAATTTTTTGTATAACTGTAAGATCTTGGTTTCAGCCTGTATAAGGACCAATAAGAACTGATATATCAGTCCTATAATATTGTAACCATTAATAAATAAATTTTTCTTTGGAATAGGCTCTTTCGAGCCCATTCCCCATCCCCTCTGGGGGGATTCACGTCGGTGCCATTTTCGTCGTTTTTCTGCTTATTTCCTTTTTACTAGAATTGATCTGATTTGTAGGGTAGTATATTTGATATTGTTGTTAATTCCATATTCCATATCTTACTTTCAAAAGTAATCATAATACTTACCCCACGATTTCCCGAGTGACTCGAAAGGGGAAAGAGATCCGTGGTAGGATTAATCAGAAAAGCAGATTTGTGTAGTTGTTTTATTTTTTCTATCATTTGTTTATCAGCATCTTTAAAATTAACCCCTCCTCGATTCCCCGATTGAGATCCACTTGGATCGAAAGACGTTCTTGGAGGCTTTTCTTTTAAACAAGAACACATCTCTTAAAAAAATATTAAAATTTACAGGACTCCAGTGTGTATGCTCTGCACTTGGCTACAGTTCGTCCGATCATTCAAGCTGTATCAAAAGCACTTGGGTGAATAGCATAATTAGGACTCACCTTCCCCAATTAACAAACCATCAGGTGAAAATCCAACACCTCGATCAAACATTTACGGTGGTAAAATACCCAAAGGAAGCGGGAACCTACTGAAAAGTGACCTCGGGGCGCCAATCTCTGTCACACCCTAATGGGTGCGTTACGAACATAGCCCCAGAGACTCCATTTCAGCCCACATATTCCTTGCGGGTAGCCGTGTAGGTTTTGTTTTGGACATACTCCTAGTACTCTCGGGTATATCTAGAGTCCCCCTTTTAGCCTAATTTAATCAATTCATACTTCAATTTTAACTTAAAACATACCAAGATGCAATCGCAAAACATTTACTCCAAGCACATGCAAGCACATTGATATTTTTGATTTGACTCCATTATTAAGGCACTGGTCATTTTTGCTTCATATATATATTGTTTATCAGCTTTGTGCTTTCGTGTGTTATTTTCATATCTTGTCATCTTCAACTGTTTATAGTTAAAATATTCGAACTCCTAAGTAACTGATTCAGTTTAACATCACCACACTAAGTAATCATCCTTAGTAACTTAATAGGGTCTACCCCCCTTGGCTTCGTTAGGAGTTGAGCCTAAACGGAGGAGTCAAGAACAAGGTGACAGCCTTGACTCGAGACTTGCCCCCAAGGACACACCAAGTGGCTTGAAGATTTCTGCCACGTGATCCAGGTGTGTGAAAAGGTGGCAATAAGGAGCATCACTGGTTTTCCATCTTCAACCTTGCAGTAAAGGTTGGAATTTTCTTTACTCTTGGTAAACCCCAAACTGGATAGAAAGCTGTTAGTTCTGCCGTACCATGACATGGGTGCCTATTTCAAACCGTACAAGGCTTTCTTCAATCTACATAAATGAGACTCCCTATCATGTGTCTCAAAACCGAGTGGCTGTTCCACATACACTTCCTCTTCTACTACACCATTCAAGAAAGCAGTCTTGACATCCATTTGGTGTATCTTCCATTTCATCACTGCAGCCAGAGAAAGTATTGATCTGATGGAATTGTCTCTGGATACAGGTGCAAAGGTTTCTTCACAATGTATTCCTTATTTATGGGAGAAACCAGGAGAAAAAAATCTTGCTTTATATTTCTCTATGCTACCGTCTGCAGCATGCTTGATCTTGTAGATCCATTTGGAAGTTACAACTGACTTCCCTTCTAGTCTTGGGACAACATCCCAAACATCATTCTTCATGATCGATTGATACTCTTCGATCATAGCATCCTTCCATTATTTCCATTCTTCCTCTTCTTCATAATTAGAAGGTTCTTTATCGATGAAATCACATAGTAATGCTACATACCCGGAGCAGGATCTGGTCCTCTTTCTTTCTCTGTGATTCTCTTCTGGAGCCCCATATTTTTCTGCACCTTGGATAACTTCTCGTACCCAAGCAGGTTTCCTCTTATGAGGATTCTTCTGGAGGTGGATCTACAGGTCTTTGTGGTTCTTCGAATTCTTGATCTTCTTCTTTAATTTCTTCATTCATGGTTGTGTCATGAATTCTGGGTGCTTTCGATTCTTCAAGAACTTTAGCATGTCTCTTTCTGGATTTGTTGTAAGCTAAATCTTCATCAAATGTTACATCCCTGCTGATGTCAATCTTCTTGAATCCTAGGAAGTATATTCTATAATCCTTCGAGCTTTCAGAGTATTCCACAAATATACCCTTCTTTCCTGAAGGATCTAATTTAGTCATCTTCTCTTTTGGAATGTGTATGTACACTGGACAGCTGAATATTCTGAGATGGCTGACTTCTAGTTTCTTACCGAAGAAGACTTCTTTAGGAGTCTTGTTCTCAAGTACTCTGTGTGGAGTACGGTTTTGTACATACACTGCTATTCTGGCAGCTTCTGCCCAAAGATGTATAGGAAGATCTTAATCATGAAGCATAGCCCTTGCAGCTTCCATGATAGTTCTATTCTTCCTTTCTGCAATGCCATTTTGTTGTGGATTATAAGGAGTGGACAACTCCCTCTTAATCCCTGAGTCTTTGCATAACTCATTGAATTCATTTGATTTGAATTCTCCACTATTATCTAATCGAAATGTCTTGATCTTCTTTTCTGTGAGATTTTCGATCAAAGCTTTGAATTCCTTGAACTTGCTAAATACTTCATCTTTGTTATTCATGAAGTAAATCGATGTCTTCCTAGAAAATTCATCAATAAAAGAAACATAATATACATACCCACTTAGTGATCTTGATGACATAGGACCACATACATCAGAGTAGATGATTTCCAAGATTCCTTTTTCTTTGCTTTCGCTACTTGGAACTATCTTCTTTGTATTCTTTCCTTTCACACATCCTTTGCAGACCCCATCATGTTTTGCTTGAATTTCTGGAAGACCTTCAACAGCTTTTCTTTCCAGTGGTAGTTCTCTGTAATGCACATGTGCAAGCCTTCTATGCCAAAGTTCATTTGGCTCTACTATGTCATGGACCAAAGCTTGTTTTGGATGGCCCTTTAATTTGTATAAACCTCCTTCTTGTTCCCCAATCACTATTGCATCATTAATAGTCTTTCCCTTTGGCCACATGATAACTTGGCCATCTATAAATGCAACCCTCATGCCTTTTGCATCTAATGCAGACATGGAGAGAAGGTTATTCTTGAGACCTGGTACAAACAATACATCTTACATATTCATAGACTTTCCAGAGTCTAGTTTATAGGAGGATTCCCCACTACCTTTTATTGGATATTGGTAGTCATCTCCAAGCTTCACCTTGTGAGGTGATTCATGTTCTAAAAGTTTTACAAATGACTCTTTGAATCCTGTCATATGTTTGGAATCCCCAGTGTCTATAATCCAATCATTGCTTCCATGTGTGATGTTTCCCATGAGAGAAGAAATTAAGACATATTCTTCTTCACTTGAAGAGTCGTCACTTTCATATCTGGTTCTCTTCTTGGATGGTTCATCATCCTCTGTAGCATGAGCATGATGTATTCTCTTGTTTCCCTTTTTCTTATTTTGTCTTTTAGGACACTCTTTTGCAAAGTGTCCTACTTCATCACATGTATAACATCTGATTCTAAACAAGTCTTTTCTAGAGTTAGTTTTAGAGAAATGCTTACCTCTGGAGTGATGAGAACTTCTTTTGGTTTTCTTGGAGTGTACTGTGAGAGCTTGATCTTCACTTCCCATATTTTCTTCTCGAGTTGCTATCTGAGCTTCTTCTTGAGAGAATTCTTCCCATAGTCTATTGAAATTGACTAACTTCTTCATATACTACTTCCAGCTGTTCCTTGATCCGAGAGACCCTTGTAAAGTAAGACTGGATGGTCTCAGCATTCTGTATCTTTACATTCTTCAGTTGGTTTCTTAGAGTCATGTTCTAGTTTATGTTCTTCCCTTCAAACAATTTGGTTAGGGCATCAAACATATCCTCAGGTGTCTTTAGGGAGGACACTTTTGGTATGAGGTGATCCTTGATTGAATCAGCAATGATCCTCTTTTCCATAACCAACTTCTTCTTATGTAAGGCCTTAGCTTCATCTCCCTCTGGAACTGGAACCTCCTCATTGATATAGGAGTCCAACTCATTTTCTTCCAGGACCAAGGAGATCCTATGCTTCCAAGCTCGGAAGTTATCATCTCCCTCAAGCTTTTCATCAAGCTTGGTATGATGAAACATCTTAACTAAGAATGTCAAATGGAAATACAAAATATTTAGATCTTAACAGGTCAAGATGTCAGATCTAGATTTGGAGCTGAAATCCTGCAGTGCTGGTTCAGGAGCAAAATAGGGTTTTTCTTTTCTGTAGTTTTGTCCAGCCAAATGCTTTGAATTTGAACCCTAACTTCGATTTTTGGGAGGACATCAATCCGAGCCTAGGCTCACTCAAAAATTCCACTTCTGTGGAAAGCCCTAATTTTCGGTAGTAGTGTCAGGTCCAGAAATGAAAAACCTCAAAATTGGATTTTGCTTTGACAGAAATATGCGCCCTAGGGAGGGGAGTTATTCCAACCTTCTTTTGCTGAAAATGTGTTGAGAGAGATCCACAAAGTAGGAAGCCCTAGTTCCCGCAACTGCATAATGTCTTCTTCTCAGGTTAGCTCTGATACTGTGTTAGTTTTTATCATTCAATCTAGCATTATAATAGGATCCTTAACTGAGAGAATAACAAGTACAACAATCAAACACAAGAGATAATGAACATAGTGTTTTTCCTCGGGGAAACCATAAATGGAGAAAACCCTGCAACTTCCTCAGAGATAGAATTAACACCAAAAGTAAAACCCAAAATAGTAAGATGATTTCTTGACAACAGTAACCTCTTTCTTCCTTGCCCCAGTGTCTTTTGCTTCCTCAGCTATGCGCTATAACTGAGTGTGAGTGAGTGTGTGCTAAATAGAGAGGCTAGCTCTCTATTTATACTAATTCTCGACATGACTAAACCCTACTAGGGCCAACTTCACTAGGTGAGTCTAATAACCCTAGTGCCCCGAAACTGCAGGGACTTTAACCCTTAGACAATAGGAGGGTTAACCACAATGACTTGACATGACTTGTTTACATTATAGATCCTCCCAATCGGAACATCGGGGCATTACATGACTCAATTACATTACAGACACATCCCGAAATAAACATCGGGGTACAATACATAAGAAATACAAGTGAATACATTCTGAAGTTACATATTCATCAACAAGATCTGGTTAATGACTTGAACGAAATTCCATGATACATCTCTCAAAGGTTTTCCTTGCTATCCTCACAAAAGAACCTGTAAAAGATGGAAAACAACAAGAGAAACATGATAGCATACAATATAATCAACTAGATCTATGCTTTTGACCAAGGAATCAAGAAATATATACAAATGAAACAGTAAATATGGGAAAGAAAAGACATTTTTTATTAGAGATGATTGGAGAGACTACAACCTTCATGCCTTAGTGTTGAGAGTTCCTTCCAATGGCTCCTTGTCTCTAACTTCACCTTGCCTCCAAATACTCAAGAATGATTTTGACAGAGTTTGGTATGCAACACAATTCTTCCTTCTCTCTCCCATCCAACGACCATGTAAGAAAGGCTCAGCACTCACATCCAACGACCATGTAAGAAAGGATCAGCACTTATATCTTACCATGGGAGGAACACATCCAAAAACCATGTAAGAAAGGATCTAAACTTACATTTAACCATGGGAGGAACACATCCAACAACCATGTCAGAAAGGCCCAGCACTCACATTTTACCATGGGAGGAACACATCCAACAACCATGTCAGAAAGGATCAGCACTTGTATCTTACCATGGGAGTAACACATCCAACAACCATGTAAGAAAGGCTCTGCACTTACATCTGATCATGTGGGAACACATCCTGCAGTCACATCAGAATGGCTCTGCACTTACATCTAATCATGTGGGAACACATCCCGCAATCACATCAGAATGGCTTTGCACTTACATCTAATCATGTGGGAACACATCCCGTAATCACATTATAATTTATCTGCACTTACATCTTACCATGGGAGGAACAAATCCAACAACCATGTCAGAAAGTATCACGGACTCATCACTTCCCTTTGGAGGGAACCTTGATCTGGAGAACACCAAGCTTCTCCTTGAATTACTCAAACTTCACTCTAGCTAATGGCTTGGTCAACACATCATCTATATGCTCGTCCATCGCAACATAATGGAGCTTCACTGCTCCTCTCTGCACCATATCCATGATATAGTGATATTTTATATTGATATGCTTCGACTTGCCACGGAACACTGGATTCTCTAACATCTTCACACAACTCTGGTTGTCGCAATATATGCAAGTAGCATCCAACTAGAGATCAAACAAATAAGATAGTAGCTTCCTAAGCAACACTGCCTCATAGCTAGCCGAACAAGTTGTAACATACTCTGCTTCGGATGTACTCAGTGCCAGACAAGATTACTTCCTACTAAACCAAGAGATTACACATGATCCCATACTGAAGCAGGACCCCGAAGTACTCTTCCTATCATTGGCAATGTCTGCCCAATATGAATCCACATAACCTTCCAGGTTAATCTTCTAATTCACCTCATACTTGAGCCCATAATCAACCATACCCTTCAGGTACCTCAGAATATGCTTTGCAGCAATCAGGTGAACATGTCTCAATGTCTTCATGACAAAGAAAATATCTCGTCTCGTATTCGTCAAGTACATCAAGGAACAAATCATATGACAATGCATCATGGAATAAACCAATTCTTATGAATCAACACTCAATAGGTTCAGGTTCGATGCCATAGGTGTGGTCATGGCCTTGCAGTCCATCATCCTGAACCTCTTCAGGATCTCTACTGCATACTGCCCTTGTCCCAGGGAGATTCCATCCGCATTCTGCCACAACTCCATGCCTAGAAAGTAGTGCATCATATCCAAGTCCTTCATCTCGAACTCAACAACAAGTCTCCTTCTTGCAACTTTAATGAGTTCCTCTTTTCTGTCAGTAACAATTCATCAACATATAACAGGATTATCATTGGTCTTCCGACTTCAACCTTGAAGCAAAGGTTGGAATATGTTGTACTCTCAGTAAAGCCTAGATCCATCAATAAGTTGTCCATATTGTCGAAGGGACGGAAGGATAGAGTCTGCAATGAAAAAACTAGCTGCAACAAAACTGTTGGTAGCCAAAAAATAAACACATGCATACAAACTACAAATTAAACAAAAATCGTGAGACTGTTATACCTCAAATCTATTTGAAAAGGGGGTCACCGTGCTCTGACTTAGACTCACAACACTGCCTCTCCATAGGCTTGGGTAGTGTGGAGGTTGACTCAACACATAAGAGGAGGAGCAAATGGGGCAAATGGAATGGATGGGATGAGTGGCTTGAGAGTGATGGTCTCTCAAGGACTCATGTGAGCTTTTTAGCTCCTTTGTGAGATTTTTTAGCTCTTTTTGTGGGTTTTTAAGCCCTTTTTTATTATTTTTTGAGTTTTTGAGAGAAAGTAAGGTTAAACATAGGTGTGGAGCTTAGGAAATAGATGAATATATGTGGTGTAGGTTGTATAGAGCAAGTTAAGCAATTTTTTAGATTAACAATCATTAACAAGGAATAACCACAATGGGATCCCTTAACTCTTCTCTCATTCCCACTTACTTGGATATAGAGCTCTTATTATGCACCAAGAAACTCAAGCAATTTTGCATCCATCATATACATTTAAAAAGAGGAAGAGTTAAATCAGGAAGAATTGCCTTCACGTTTTGCAAGCAATTATATATATTTGGAAATTGAAAAAAAGGAGTTAGTAAGATCATTTAGCAATGGCCATTTTTAGACAACGGAATGCAAGAATTGTGAACGTTCTATGTAAGAACTTTTTTATATTTTAGGTTTTTAATATATATATATATATATATTAGTTCGTTTAGTTTGGTTTGGTAAGAAATTTATAAAAAAATTCGTCGTAAAAATGGTATAATTTGAATGTATTTAAAGACGTCATGTTTATTTATTCATTTAAAACATAATTAAAATACTTTCGAATTTAAAATTATCAAAATTTAAAAAAAAAAACTAAAAAAAATCCAAAAATTCCCAAAGTTAAACTTAAACTGAGTGCAATACATTTATTTTATATTGATATACTTATCCCAAGGTTCGCATGCAACCTGTCAGACAAAGAAGCAAGAGCATACAGACCGTCCTTGCCGAACATGTATAACAGCAGAAGCCAATAATAGAGCCGGCGAATTGTTCAAGGGAAAAGAAACTGTGGGTCGATGTTCAAGGGAAAAGAAACTGTGGGTCGATCTCCAGGGCAGCCATGGAATGAGGCATGAGACAAATCTCCACATCCACGCCTCCTCCTCCTTCCCTCTCCGGATAGGCAGACATTTTGCCATCAAACTTGTTTGCCCACCCACTTCTTACGCACACTGGCCTTCCCCATCCAAAATCGTTATCGTACATTGGAAATCTTGGAGAACTTCCCATCATCACACTGTTATCGCGGATCGTTCTATCCAGCTTTAGGACAGTCGGGCACTGCTTATATTTTTGCAGCCCGGCCCTGATGTTTCCATCCCTGTGTGGCCATATGGTTCTGTGTAGCAACGATGCCGCGGAAGAGATATCGCAGGCCAGGAGCTCCCCTGCCGTGACTGTGGTGCTAACGATTTGGATGGCGTTGCCGAAGTAAGAATAAGGCAACGGAGGTATCAATCGGGGTCGGCAGTTCACTGCGAGCTTGAAGGTCGTCGTCTCGTGGGAAGGCAGGCAACGAGCCCGTGTGATGGCCAGCCATATGTGGGCAGAGAGAGCTTGGAAAGAGGATATTGTAATTCGGTCTTTTGAATTGTTCCGGTTAGCTCTCTCTTTTAGCCTCGAGATCGTATCCTTGCTGAAGTGATATATTTTTTCGCTCAGAGCAGGCGGGGAGAATTTGTCGAGCGTTTGTGTTTTAGGCAGGTTCAGAGCTATGCGCGAGCCTTTTAAGTCAAAACACCGACTGTGAAGAGGCAGCTGAGAGACTGTGGCCACTCCTCTGCAGAGATCCGCCCATGAGTTTATGAAATGCCAGAGTGAAGTGCCGTCTACGGCTGCGTGGTTGATTGTGAAGCCTATCGCGACTCCATCTCTCAGCTTCGTTACCTGATCATAATCCAAATTAGAAAGTAAGGATTAGAACAGAAACAGGTTCGATCGTTCTTGGTCAAAACAAGTTAAAATTTCCCCAAGACAAATGGAAAGTGAGGTATCTTGTCGATATGTATATGCTACAAGTCAAGTGGCCCGTAAATGTTGATAATAACCAAAACAAAATCAAATTTTATTTTTTTAAACTAAAATTTATTTAAATATTTTAACTAAAGTTTATCAAAACAAAATCGAAGTGTTATCTTTTTAAACGAAAGTTTATTTAAGTATTTTAACTAAAGTTTATTTAAATATTTTAACTGAAGCTTATTTAAATTTTAATAAGATGCATTTAAGGATAACAAGATAGAAGGATCTTCAAATGAATTCCTATTATATACTTGTTACACTTAGGTTAATCTTTTTAATAGACTCAAGCAAATCCAAATTTCAGAAAATATCTAAATGTCTATAGCATAATGATGTGGAATTTGGAACCTAACCTGAAAATCCAAATTTTATAGTTTTTAAATCATGTTTTTAAATGCATAAATAAATTCACTATTCTCAAATACTCTGAAAACATATAAAATAAATTTTTTTAATAATTATCTTATTTTTAAAATTAGTATTTTGTGAAAAACTAACTTTAAAAACAGCTTTAAAAATTTAAAACATCTAACAATATTAAAAAAAAATGCCTGTTAAACTACTAAAAAAAATGCCTGGATATATTAAGCTGGACGGACCTAGGATTTTAGGGTTGGAATGAGCGAATTCACCTGGACTACCAGCAAAGGCAGAAAATGACCGTTAAGGTTATTAGCGCCATCGAGGGCAAACAATTGCCGAACGACCGGACCGATCTCCGCTCCCATTATTTCTTGAATCCCGACATCTGAGGCGAATGCTTCGATCAAATCCGCGCCGGCATCGTTACAGTCGATATAAACAACACCATCCGAAGAAGTGAGCAGCCTTCCCGCCAACGGGTAGAAGTAGACGAGGGCTTCCGAGAGGCTCTCTTTGAGAAGCTCCACCAACGAAGCGAAGTGCTGATCGGCGAAGGGCATGTCGTACAAAAGGCCTTTTTGAATGTAATCGCAGCAGAGCATCTGCAAATCTGAAGGGCAGAGTTTGCATTGGTGGGGCTGTGAGGGACGAGCCGGGATTACCGTTGATTTTCGGTTAAGGCGGACCACTGGGTGGCTCGAGGGGATATGGGCTGCGGCAGACATGGCTATAGATTAAAAGCTTTCAATGATATGGCGACTTTTGAAATTTGGATGAGAAATGCAACCATTATATAGGCGAGACAAATTGGCTCTATAACCAGAGTGAGGTAAAAGAGTAAACATATAATGGAAATATCTTTTATGATGTTATAAATCTAAAAATATATGTTTCTGCGCATAATTATTGATTTATTGTGCGTGGCTAAGCACTAGCTGCCTCTGAATGATTGATAAATATATTTTAAATAAATAGATAAAAAGTATATATATATATATCCAATAAAGTTTATTGGGGCAACATGTGTGGGGAGTCTTTTTAGACTCTCATGAAAAGATGGTAATGGTTTTTTCTTAGAGATTCAAAAAATCTTCATACTAAATCATTATTTATGTCTTATATATGGAATTAAAGATAATTTTTAGTTTTTAGATTTAACTTAGACAAGGCGACAAAGTTAGACAAGGGGGTCTTCATCTAAAATGGAGGACACCATGAGATAGAGCATTCACTCGTGCTCTTAGCTCCCTCTTTCAAGTACTTCTCTTCTCACCTCATAATTTCTTTATGGCCCTTTTCAAACTTATTTCCTATGATGGTGGGATATTTTTGGTTGGCATTTGCAAGGGTGTGTTGGGATTGTAAATGAAAACACGACAAGATATATTTGGTTATGATGGTGGGTGCTTGACCTCCCCTTCCCGAGCAAAGCAAATCGGTAAGCTCTTTCATCTCTTCTATGCTTCATTAGTAAATGATATACGCAAGGTGTTTTCTTTTGCCTTTTGTTTTGAGGTGGTTCCTATGGCCTCTCTATCCAATTTTATCTGTTGTGGTTCTTTATCTATACAAGAAGAGAAGTATATCAATGGGGGAGGGAAAACATTAGCTGTTTAGGAGTCTTCTATTATTACGAATGGACATCCATTCAAATTGTGGTGCGCCTAGAGGAGAAGGATTGCAAGAAATATGAGAGATTAAAAGGATGATGCAACACCTACTTTTTAGATGGATGGTTTGGAGGGGTTAGTTGATGGCATTAATGCTCATATAGCCCAACTTGATTCTAGGAAGGAGGTCTTTGAGAACACAGTGAAGTAGTAGGGGGAGAAAAACACTAAGTTGATTATTGACAAAGAGACTCCATTTTAACATATCTCTAGGTCTCTCTCAAAATGCCTAGTCCCAAAAAGTTCATTCAATGGGATTCTAATTGATGGAGGAAGATACAATCCAAAATCTTGTCATTGTTGTCATTGAGATCTCTGGCTCTAAGGAAATGGGTAAAAAATAGCAATAGATAGAAGAATGCCACAATGGCCATGTGCTTTCTTAGCTTACGATGTTTAAAGTTTTACATTTTTTTCTATTAGGACAATTTGTTTGGATGGATACAGATGAGAAATTTTGTGATGTAACCCTTTAGTTGTTAGAGTCTAGTTTTAAAAAGTAAAATTTATCATAATTTAGTTGTTAATCTGCATTGAGTATAGTGATTCTTAGAAAGAAGGTTGATTCATCATCTTTATTTAAAGAAAACCAAGACACCTAAAATAGTTGGTGATCCACAAAGACTTGGGAATTCACACATGCCACATGCCTCTAGGTATTTTGGGTTATTTGGGCTTTCCTTACATCCAAAGGAACTCTCACCAAAGTAATTTTGGATCTATTCCAAACTAGGTTCCACACACTTAGCAATAGGGTTTTGGAAGGTTTCTTAATTTGTTTCTTTTTAGATTTTTTAATTAATTGAATGGTGTGGAGTAGAGTTGCAATTTTTAAAACAAAATTAGGTTTTGGAACGTTTCTTAGTTTGTTTGTTATTTAGATTTTTTAACTAATTAAATTGTGTGGAATAGAGTTGGAATTTGAAAACAAATTTGTTTATGAAAATTAATAATTTTAGCAATTATATTATTTCTATACTAATTTCAATAAACATTGATAATAATTAAGCTAACCTATCTTATAATAAGATAACAAATCTTTCTTGAAATCACTAGTTTTCATTATTCAAATTGTATTTTTTATTGTAAAAATAAATTTAGATTTAGTGCAAACATAAAATATTTCACTCACCTTTTATAATGAGTTATCAAGTTCCAATCTTAAAAAAAATATCAAATTATAATTATAAAAAATAGAATTTTGTTTGACATATTTCTACACATTAAATTTATTTAAACTAATTATATGTTTAAAATTTAATGATTTAATTTTTTATATTTCAACCCGTTCTTTATGCATAAACCTAAAAATTGTCATGTGATGGTGAGTCCAAATTAAGTTCAACCATTTGTTTTTAGATAAAGCCAAAAAAAGTGTCATCTCAATGGCATGATAGTGATAGTGAATCAAACTAAGTTCCACCCATTTTCAAACGATAATAATTGGACACTTAGTATTAGAATTCTACTAGGATTGCATTATCACCTTAATGGCACGGGAGGGAGTCTCAAGGTAGGTTCCCAAGCACTCCCAAATGATAATACTTGCCAAATAGGATTAGAACTCCCAAATGATAATACTTTAGAATTCTAACCATGATATCACATGAATGTGTAATGCGGTAGTCTGATATTTGAAGTCTATGTAATGCATCACGATTTTAAATCAAGGTATTATTATTTTAATTTTAATTTTTGTTAATTTAGATAATAATGAGAAAATTTAGGTAATAATGAGAAACTAGGATCAATATTTAGTTTGATGTAGGTTAATTACTAAAGTAAAGTAAAGTTGTTTGAGATTTATTGAATATAATGTTTACTACCATTACACCTATAATAAGTTAAATAATTTAAATAATAATGAGAAACAATGATCAATATTTAGCTTGTTGTAGGTCAATTACTGTATAGTAGCAGAATCTCAAGCTGTTTAAGATTTTGAGTATAATACCTACTACCACCACATTAATTGACCTACAAATAAGTAATGTTCCCTAGGGCATCCTAAGGCATACTACGTGCAAAAGTGAGTGTCGTACTAATGATCCGGCACGTACGATGCCCTAGGAACATTACTTATACATATTTTTGGAGACCTAATGCTCCCCATCGCCCAGTGTCCTCCAAAATACCCCAAAATTTTGGGATGTCTTTACGCGTCCTCACTGTGTGTTTCCTCGCTCCTATGCTCCCGCGTCCCAAAAACTTGGTAGAACATTGACTAAAACCCTTAATTTTTTAAATATAATTGAAAAACATTGAAATGAGATGTTTGAAAGACCCAAAAAAAATTTGATACCCAATACGATCATATCATAATAGTGAAATTTGTTATATACATGAGAACACACTTTTATATCAAATTTAACCCAATTTTATATCGAATTTAATATATAGTGTAGTTTAAATCCACGATGACATAAATTTGTGAAATATCCCAAAAAAAATATTATAAAAAGACTTTGTGTAAATTTCTCTCTGCTGACATAGACCCCAATATCGTTAGATTCATCTCCTTAATGATAGAAATTTGAAGATTCTTACCCAACCTATGCCTAGATGGCAACCCTCAGATCTACTCTTTTTATTCCTTTTCATTATTGGTGTTCAAAGGGCAACTTGACTTTCTTCAAGATATCTTCTACGGTGCTCAGAGTTAGTGACCACCCCTTCTCATATGCTGTTAAATGATACTGACTGGTACATAGCACTCATAGCAATAAAACAATCTAGCTAGATTTGAGTGCCGGTCCACATTTTATTTGTTGTCGACTTTTTATTGGAGCTCTCATTCCATGAATTAGTGGCGATGACATATAAAAGACAAACGTAAAGGTTACCTGTATGAACAATTGGTCCGTGAACACTGCCATTTTTGTATGTTATGTTTCGTCATTTTATGGACAAAGTGTACTTGTTTCTAATTTCTTTTTTATACCCATAAAAGAAAAGTATTTCAAGGAAGGAATGAATTCGACTTCGGGGAAATCGTCGGATTGAATCGGTATGAGGAGGGAGGGAGGAACCACATAGAGCTGTTTGGGGGTTAGGTCAGAGAGTTTTTGCATACCTCAGAGGTAAGGTTTCGAGCTACCTTTTTTATGGTGGAAGATAACATTGACATGGGATACCATGGGTGGGGGACGTTGCCCCTCCTCTGGTTTCGAATAAGGGGAAAGGCACAAATACAGGGCTAGGTCTTAACCTTTAATTGGGGACGAGAGGAGAAGGGACAAGTGGGGTTATCAAGTCAACTCAGGCAGGAGGAGAAACTAGGAAACAAGGGCAATGCATGCCGAAAGCCTGAACGGTGCCCAAATTGCAGATTTTTTCAGACAAAGTCCAAGAGGATATCCAGTACATAAAAGATCATGCCCTCATCGGTAAATTTGTTGGGATTTGGTCAGCTGAGAAGGCTCTATTTTGGTGGATAAATACAACATGGAAACCCCAGGGCCACTATGACCTTCAACTCGGAGCCAAATGATTTTTCACGATAATCTTTTTGAATGAGGTAGATCGCACTCACATCTTTGATAATGGACCATATTTTTTCCATTCTGTAGGGTTATGCTTACACCCTTGGAAATAACTCTTTAACCCTCATAAAGAAAATATGACAATCGCCCTTGTTTGGCTTCGTCTGTACTCCTTATCCTTTGAATAATGGAAGGAGGAAATCCTTACTAACATAGTTAACAACTTGGGAGTTTTTGTCAAGGTATCAGAGAAAACAAAAAGATGAGGTACACTTCATATGCTTGGATCTGTCTTTATATGGATATTTCCCAAGATTTTCCAGAAGGGATCGAACTATCCTGGGAGGACAAGGAATGGTTCCACACGATCGACTACGAGCAAATTCCTTTTTGCTGCAGGCATTTCCATGAGCATGGTCATATTTTTCGCGACTTCCCTCTCAACAAACAGTCCAGAGTCACTCCTAATCAAGGAGGGAAGGATCAGAAGGGTTTACCAAAATAACAAATAAGAAGCGTCTGGCTAAGAAAGGCTACAGACCTGAGAGTCATAAGAAATCCAAGAGCACAATCAGTTTGAAGTCTTGCAGCTTGTGGCAAAGAAAGAGGACTTGGAGGAAGGTTAGATTCTAGAGACAAAGGCCAATGAGAAAACTTCCACCCCTAAAAAAGTAACCCGAGATGCATAACAGGCAGTGGTGATGGAGGGCGTCCCCATGCCCGGGAAGGAAGGTGAGGAGATGGAATTGGGTGAACTTGACCTGGAGGGCATGGAGGTGGCTTGTTCAGAAAAAGTCTCGGATTCTATTACGCCACAACAAGCCTCCCTTATGGAAAAAACTATCATCAAGACAAAAGATACGAAATAATTGGGCATAGCCTCTGAGTCCTTTAAGGAGACTGAAGGGAAAAAGAAATGAAGAGGTGAGAAACGAGGAAGACACAATAATGTTTAGAGAATCCAAGTAGTTGGTGCATGTTGGAAAGGGGTTGGATATAGGTGAGTTGTGCAGCATCTAGGATGCTATGCATACTCACGAGGCACCGTGCAAAGGCAAAGAGAGCGCAATAGGCGGAAAATAGTCCACTTTTTATATATTTTTATGTCATGTTTGTACTCATTGACCATTTTCTTTGGAATATTGGTCCTTAGTGGTTAAATTAGTTAGAAGTTGTTAGGAGTTATTCATAAGTGGACCTTGCATGTAAAGGCGCAAGCCTATATATAGAGTTAGAATTGCAATTGTAAAGGGGATACTGGAGAGACACATCAGACGGATATTGATATCTACTAAGAGAGATTGAATCGTGTGTTATTTTTTGGGGTGATCATTCTCTGGCTGTGGAGAAGTACTGTATGTTTTGATATCTGTTGCGCAGAAGTAATATGATACGACGGATGTTGCTCTGAATTGCTATTGTTTTTTATCTCTTTTCTATTCCTGTGTGTTGCGATATCAATGATGGATGTTTTATGGATCTGCTTTATGAATGAATGATATGATGTTGTTACGATGAATAAGTAAATGATGTGATCTATTAGATCTGTGGTTATACTGATAGATCTGTCATGAATGTTGCGATATCTAATGAATGGATTTGCTAGATCTGATAGTTATGCTGATAAATCGTTGATGCCATGATCCTCCTCCTTACTGTCGGAAACTTGGTTCCGACAAACCTCCCTCAAACATCTCGGGTGAGACTTCATCCACTTTGTGGTTGTTGCCAGGCAGGATAAAACCTGTCTGGGCCGGTGCTCAGGGAGATTGTGCTGGTTGGGCATCGACAGAACGAGAACCCCTGTCGACAAGGCTTTGTTGGTGGGTTTTGACCAACAAATGGTTCCATTGCTGGTACCTCGTTGCAACTAAAAAGGAGGATATGTTGTGGTATCCGACGAAATCGGAGATCCAAGATTGGTTCAACCTAAGACTGCGAGAGTCCGCTGAAGCCGAGAACTAGAACCCGAAGTTGATGACAAACACATGGTTGGCAAGGTACATTCACGAGGGTCCTCACGAATGGTTTTTTTGTGAGTTTCCCATCATACTCTATGAGTGGTTGGTGTGACTCAGCTACAAGAAGTGCAACTTCCAAGGAGGAGAGCCGACGTCCTTGACTCCCGAGCTAATTCAAGAACTACAAGAGATGGAAAACAAGGCGTCACGAGCTGTCGAAGTTTGGTTGGACAATATTATGGAAGGATACATCACTAAGTTCATGGTTGATACCATCAACTCCTACAGCGAAGCAGAACGGAAATTTTTCAATGGACCATGAGGTAGGTTCTTACTGTCTCTGCAATTGTCAATCAAGATGCTTGTTTGTAAAAAGGGAATACTAAAGATGCACCTCAAGTAGTAAAACTGGGTGCGCGGAGGCTGGGAACACCACGATAGAAGGGGGCCGATGAATGGAAAGATAAGGGGTAGATGGGTGCAAGTTTCGACAAGACTGTGAGGGCAGTCGAGGAAGAGAGTGGTTGTACAAGGGGAGGAGCAAGGTTCTGAGTAGAGAAGAGGAAGAGGATAGGGGAAGGTCCTGCTGCGATCAAAATGCAAGACCATGAAGGACAACCACACAGGACGAAGCGACGAAGAGGACGGGTAGAGCCAAGCTATGCCCAGAGTAGAAGCAAGGTCAAACTCCAGTAGTAATGTGTCCACACCTCTGTGCACTACTCCACCATCAGGGAAATATATGCAATCCACGTCGACGTTCCTGACGTGCCAAGTAGCATCCTGTAGTAAAGCATTGTTTGCAGGAATAAGGTCTAGGATGGTGAGAGACTATATGAAGATACCCATGTTCCATGGAAACAACACTGATGACCAGAATAATATTGGTTCTTATGTGAGGCATACTAGACTTCCAGATAGACTACTAACAACGATGTAAATAAAGTTCAATTAGCAGCCACCCTTTAGGGTCGTGCATTGGATTGGTATATGAGAATTATACAGGTCCCGCAAAGGACCACGGTGAAGAATTTGCATTAGAGGAAATTTCAATTTAAAATGGGCCTTCTAAAAATAATACAAATTCCATGTCATCATGTATTATCCAATCAAAATGCTTTAAAATTCAAACAGGGAGCACCTCTTAAACAATTTTTTAATATAAATTTGGGGATAAGTATCATAAAAAAAACTACCTTTTTTGTTCGTATTTTCTACATATCTCCCTGTGTTTTTACTCAAATTTCGATCGGAATATCTCATTGGATGCGGAATTGAATTCCGCATCCAACGAGTACCCACTTGGCATACTTTTGATAGGCCCCACTACTCGAAAAACAAGAAATACTTGGAAAAACGTGATCATCATCACATTTTTCTAGGTATTTCTTGTTTTTAGGGAAGTGGGGCCCGTCAAAAGTATGCCGAGTGGGTACTCGTTGGATGCGGAATTCAAATGTGGAATTCAATTCTGCATCCAATGAGATATTCCAATCGAAATTTGAGTAAAAACATAGGGAGATATATCAAAAATAGGAAAAAAAATAGTTTTTTTTTTCTTCCTCCAAAATTAATAAATATTATTTTATTATTTTAACTATTATTTTATTAATTTTCCTTAGGAGGCCCATTTTTAGTTGAAATTTCCTCTAATGGATGAGATTTGGAAGGGACTGCTTGAAGAATTCAAGAAACCAAAATCTGAAGTACAGTACATTACGAAGCTAAAGGAAATCAAACAATTCCCTAATGAGATGGTTTGGGACGTTAATAAGAGGTTTAAGACGATGATGGCACGGGCCAGCTTCGACATGAGTGACTTCCAACACAAAGAATGGTTCATTGAGGCACTGGTCCCTCATATTCGACATCCATTAATGCAACAAAATATCATGACACATAGCAAGGCTCTGAAAATTGCAATGAAGCTAGAGGCTTCACTTGTTGGAGAAACCGCTATCAGCATGAACCAAATCTCGATGTAGCTGGCAAACCTGACACTTCAATTGTAGGATATCAAGAAGGTGAAAGATCAACACGACGAATTGTGGTACACTCGGTGTCATGTGGATGGACACACCAAATTGTTGGAATATATTAAACCCACTCATAACTTAGGATACAATAATTAATCATTATTTGATTAATTATTCACCCACTAGCTTAATTAGTTGGAATCCACTTGCACCTTGAAGTCAATACATACCATCTATATCCTAGGAATGATTTATTCCTAATTCTGGGTTGATCTTGACCACCTTTTGACCATCCAGAATTAGTATACAGGACTTTACAGCAGATTCTGCTTTATTCTGCTTTATTCTGCTTTTTTTGCTTTTCCTACTTTTCTATGGATATGATAAAAGTTAGTCAACTAGGAAACTTGGAGATTTTGTTTCCAACCCATCCTCCATTAGTTTTTCTCCATTTTCTAGGATTAACATGTTTTTTCCATCTCCTTGACATGCTTTTTCCAACTCATGAGGTCCTTGATAGATTTGGGAAGTGCTTTAGCCACCTATGGGTGTTTGCTATATTTTGGTAAGTCAGCCTTTTTGAGCTTTATGAGTTGTTTCCATACAATTCAATTTTCCTATGAGGGATGTACTATTTATGTACACTATTATTCATCATTATTCAATGGAATGATACACATCAATATTCATCTCTTCATTCATGTGATTCAGTCTCTTTTCTTCTCTCTATTTTTCTTGTGTATGCTTGTGAGAATTCTTAGTAGCAAGATCTATTTCCTATGCTTCTTCTTAGAATCATTACTCATAGCATTGATCTATTATTTCTACATGGTATCAGAGTTACAGGGAGCACAACCTTGCCATCTTCTACAGAAGCAAGGTTTATCAAGTTCTACAGAGTTGAGGAGCTCTTCCAGTCTCCTATCCCTCTCTTAAGAAGAGCTTGTCTAGCTTACAATATTTTCTCCTAGTTTGTTGTGCAGGTTGCAAAGAGTATCTACTAGAGAATATCAACAACTTCTATATGGATTCAAAAGTTCCTCTACTATCTCCTTTAAACTATGCTGATTAGAATCCAAAGATGAGGGCATACTTGAAGAGGCAATGTCTCTTTGATCTCTCCATTGGTGCATTGAGTGAACCTGAGTCTTATGAAGAGAAGATTGATTGGATAAATAATTGTGATAGAGATTATGGAATTATGTGTTTGGGAATGTCTCCAAATATATATCATCTCATAGATTCTGCTGAATTTCCATTTGAGCTTTGGAAAATCTTGGACAAAGCTTTTGGTTTGCAGGAAATTGAAGATGGAGCATGGAGCGAACCTAGCATCTCCTCTTGTTCTCTTTCTCAAGATTTCTTGGCCTCTACATTCTCTGATGAAGTTGATCATGATGAAGAAGTTTTTCGTACATTTCATGTTCCTGCTTCCCTCTTTCATTCGAATGCTTCCTCCTTCAATGAAGAAGCAAATATTGAAGAGCCATCTTTTTCTGTGTCTCTTGAAGGTGATTTTTCTTCTTGTGATACTATTGATGAAAAAGAAGTAACATCTAAAGCTACTTATGATATTGATTATGATCCTTCAACCCATTCATTGTTCTCTAAATATCCTATCTTAGATTCTGAGATCTATGTGCCAGATTCTTCACACCTTTTGCATACCTCTCTCATTCATGGTGCGCAACCCAGTGACTTCTAGGATGCTTGATTAGCCACATCAAGCCTTATTTGTGTCATACCACTTACCTTACTCGATCTCATGTGCTTCAACATATCCTCCTTTGTTCTTGGCATCAATACTCAGAGCCTTCTTGAATATTTTGAACATCTCCTTATTTCCTCCTTTCATACAGAGGATTCATTACTAGTGTATTCCCATGAGTCTATTGATATGCTTATATGTGATCCTTTTAATTCTGATTTAGAAGCATATTTGCATGTTGATACACATATAATACCACCATCCATACCATCTACCATACCTTTGAATAATCCAGAGACTATACAAATCCCAATCTCACTAGTTGATTCCTCGTTGGTCTCTTATGCAGTGATATTTATCTTACATGGTTTAAAGTCTTTCCTAACTTTCAGTGGCTAGTTATCCATGACCTTAGTCATATATGGACTGATATTAAACATGTTTGTATATTTTCTAAACACTTATGGTTCAGATCTTATGCCCATCCATTATTCATATTTTTACACCTATCAGTTTTCTCCAGTTGCTCATAATTTTCCTAGTCTAGCCCTATATCCTCATGGAGCCTTTGAATCCTTTGTCCTTGCTGTTCCATATGTTAATATTTCTGATATATTAGAGTTTTATCAGCCTCATATCAGATCTATATAGGTGCTACATCAGATTGGAAGGTTGACATGTGATTCACATCACAATTTTGCAGCTATTCAGGGAATTGGGTGTGAAATAAATTGCCTTATTTTTTGTACTCTTTGGAAAGGAGTATGCACAGATCTCTTTTCGATTTCAAATTATGTTTGCAGATCAGAGTTTTATAGCAGAAATAAGCATTCAGATAATGCTCCTACTTCATCAGTTGATGAGATGTAAGGAGTCTCTCCTCTTCCTTCTTGCAGGTTCTACAGTCCAACGCATGATCATGGAGTTCATGATTTCTTCAGCAATTCCTTCATCCAGAAGCAGTTCAGTCAGCTCATTAAAGTGAAGATGAAGATATGTTGAAGACATATTTCAAATTTTGTGCCTTGTCCTATCTTAAGGGAGTATTTTCCCCATGTGGTTTTGCCTCTTTCCTCACTTTTCTGGACATAATAATTGTTAAAGGGTGACCATAGCCTTGTTGCTGGGCCCTATATCCATCTATATGCATCTATATTTTTTGTCATACCATCATAAAGTAAGACTTATAGGGGGTTGTTGGAATATATTAAACCCACTCATAACTTAGGATAAAATAAAATCATTATTTGATTAATTATTCACCCACTAGCTTAATTAGTTGGCATCCACTTGCACCTTAAAGTCAATATATGCCATATTTATCCTAGGAATGATTTATTCCTAATTCTGGGTTGATCTTGACCACATTTTTACCATCCAGAATTAGTATACAGGACTTTACATCAGATTCTGCTTTATTCTACTTTTTCTGCTTTTCCTGCTTTTCTATGGATAAGATAAAAGCTAGTCAACTAAGAAACTGGGAGCTTTTGTTTCCAACCCATCCTCCATTAGTTTTTCTCCATTTTCTAGGATTAGCATGTTCTTTCCATCTCCTTGACAAATCACTCATGCTTTTTCCAACTCGTGAGGTTCTTGATAGATTTGGGAAGTGCTTTAGCCACCTATGGTGGTTTGCTATATTTTGGTAAGTTAGCATTTTTGAGCTTTATGAGTTGTTTCCATACAATTCGATTTTCCTATGAGGGATGTACTATTTATGTACACTATTATTCATCATTATTTAATGGAAGGATACACACCAATATTCAGCTCTTCATTCATGTGATTCAGTCTCTTTTCTTCTCTCTATTTTTCCTGCGTATGCTTGTGAGAATTCTTAGTAGAAAGATCTATTTCTTGTGGTTATTCTTAGCATCATTTCTCATAGAATTGATCTATTATTTATACACAAATATACCTGTCCTACTTTCTGAAATTATCAAATCTCATGAGCACTGAACCGGTTGAGTTGCAGTAGTCTGTCGTGTTGTCATATATGTCAAGTTAATGGGCATCGACATGAAGATTGTACCTACATGCAAAAAATGGTTACGAAGCCAGCAAGCTTATATTGCACCTTTTTTCGCTTAGTTGGGCATGAGGAAAAGGAATATCGAGCTTATGATCTACTTCAAGAGCGGACATATGATTTGTATTTCGTGAAAGGTGAAGATCCTCGCGTGGTGCAGCAGCCGCAGCCACAGGTGATACAACCACCACCTCAAGTCTAGTATACGCCACCACCACAAATGCAGTTTATTCTATCGCAACCACAGACATATCTGAATTTTGCACCATGATCACAGTACACCCAGACCCATCATGTTCAGTAGCAACTGAATCCTCCATAACAGCCAGTGGCCCAACCCCAGTATCAGCAACAAGTAGCTCAACCACAATATCAGCATCAAGGAGGATTCCACAGAGGATTCATGGGAAGGGGAGGTTTCGGTCGTGGAGGAGGATGAGGTCATGCATCAATCTGGTGTTACAACTGTGGGACATTTGGGCATGATCAGAGGGATTTTCCCCATTTTCAATGTGTATACTGCGTGGTGAATGATCATACTATTGAAAATTTCCCTTAGTTAATTGCGAGATGGAAGGTTAGCCATATCCCTTTATTACAGAATCAAAACCAGTTCCAGGCCCATAATCAAATATAGAAACAACAGCAGCTGCAGAATCAAGTTCAACCCCAAATTCCAGTACAAATTCAAAATATCAATCAGCCCATGAATCCACGGGTGAACCAGAATCCACCTCTGACTCAGCCTCTGCCGTAGAACCAGAATCAACGGTCGACAGTTGTGACCATTCTAGCATAGCCATGAACAAAGCATGTTAATGTTGGGATTGTTACTAGAGGAGGTGTGACAACTGGAGAATATGGACTGTAACCACAAGTACAATTGGCTGGAAAGAAGAAAGCACAACTTGATATTGCGACTGAGAGAGATACCTTTTTCGAGGCTTGTGAGGCGTTCGGAAGAAATCCTGGTAATACACCTATTTTTGGCATGCCTTTTGATTTTGATTCGTCGTTAGAAGTTGGATCATTGCACCAATATGGTACCTTACAACAGTTATTCGAGAGGTGTTTATCCCTGGCAAGAGATCCCGATGCTTCGGTTTAGATGGAGAAGTTGTTGCACCGTCGGGATAGAGAGTTGCAGGACTTTGCGGTGAATTCTTTATAGAAGAAAAAAATGGGCAAGGAAATGCGAATGAGCATCCAGATTGGGGACTATGAATTCGATTCAGTTATTCTAGATCTTGGGTTAGATGTGAATATCCCGACAAAACAGATGTGGCATTAGACAAGGGAGCCAAAAATTGGCTGGTCCCCAGTGCAGCTGAGATTGGATAATCAGGCCAAATTCCAACTGATCGGTCGAGTGTCGAATCTGGTTGTAGATGTCAAAGGTATGAGGATTTGTGCTGATTTAGATGTAATCGAAGTTGTGGATGGAGGAGGCTCCTATCCCACGTTGCTATGGATTGGATGGGCCAATGAAATCATGGTCATGATAAATTTTAAGAAGCGGTTGATGACATTTGAGAACCAGGATATCTGAGTCATCGCACCTAGGGATCCTAATGAAGGAAGGCGACATATTGGACCTGTCAAATATGAAGTTATTCGAGGATGGGATCATGTTTAAAATATATCTGAGTATTACATCCATCCTACTACTGAAGGAGAACTGGGTTGGTGTAGCGCTAGCTCGAAGTCCTCTGATTCTGATGATGTGTTGGAAAATTGAAAAAACCGGATGCATGAAGTATCACTCAGAAGATGTGGGATGATCACGTAGTCGCTACACAATGTCACGACTAATATCGTTGAGTTTCCAATCTATGAAGGGCTACCGAAACTATCTGCGTTCCTCGAGCAGTTTGAAGCAAACATATCTGAGCCTCAACACTTGTTGGCATTAGGGGAAGCATTGAAGGCCACTCCAGCACGCTGGTGGGTAGTTCATAAGGATACCATTCATGAATGGTCACAGTGTCGATGGTTGAGGACTGTGATCTTCACATATATGGAGGTATATCACACTAGGTGATATGATGGACAAAATAACCCTTGTAGTCATCTGAGGGAATGCCAGATGCTGTGGGCATCACGACCCAAGGATGAGTGGGTCCACACTTTTATTCAAACATTGGATGAAATGCCAAGGTCTTGGTATGTATCAATAGAACTGCATAGAGAAATAACTACTTGGGAAGAGATGACTGTTTTCTTTGCACATACATTTGTCTTTGTCGATGCCAACGCAGAGGTTAAAAATGAACCGCAGATCATTCGGGATGTCGTCTTGAAAGTTGTCCCAGTTGCATATCTTGTGGACCCACATGTGTGCTGCCATATAGAATCGATGATGGAATGTTAAAACATCTCTGGTGAGCCAGAGGATGATGATGAGTTGTGCAATATTAATATTCCAAATACTGAAGGAATTCGGGATGTCGCTTCACTAGACGTGCCGACGGGTCCCATGACTCAACCGCTGAAGTTTAATAAAGTTAACATTGGGACGGAAGAGAATCCGAAATTTGAAAATATTGTGGACTACTGAGACGAGGAGACCATGGAAAAAATCACAGATCTATTGCATGAGTTTCAAGATATGTTCTTGAAAAAATTCTCATAGATGAAGGGGATATTGGGTGACCTAGGGGATATGAAAATCCCATTAAAACCAGATGCAAAACTAGTGTGATAGAGGCCATATCGCTTGAATCCACGGTAGAAAGAATGGGTCAAGGATGAACTTGATCAGATTATTGACCCTGTTGAAGAATAATAATGGATAAGCCCTATGGTAGTCGAAGTCAAGAAAACTGGCGAAGTATGAATATGTGTCGATTTAAGGAAGCTGAACGATGCTTGCATGCATGATCCCTTTACGACACTGTTCACGGATGAGGTTCTTGAGGGAGTAGGAAGTTAAGAAATGTACTCTTTTACAAATGGATTTTCTAGTTATCACCAGATAAGTGTTGCAAAGGAAGACTGCCACAAAACCACATTTGTCACCGAATGGGGTTGCTTTCAATACATAGTGATGCCCTTTGGGTTGAAGAATGCACCTGCGATATTCTCTCGAGTTGTTGTCGCTGCATTCAAATATTTTATTCAGAAATTTCTGCAGGTTTATATGGATGATTGGACAATCTATAGGTTGATTAAGGACCACTTGGAAAACCTGTGCTTCATGTTGGAAAGCTGTCGATAGCATCAGATCGCATTGAATTCAAAGAAGTGCATCTTCTATGCACCATTTGGGATACTGTTGGGTGATATCATTTGTAAGCAAGGGATTTTGGTTGATCCATCAAATATTGCGCTCATTCTGAGCCTGCCACCACCTACCAATACAAAGATGCTTTGCGCAACACTGGGACATACTGGGTACTATCACAAGTTTATCTGCAGTTACGCTGCGATTACTGCCCCTATGGAGAAATTGTTAAAGAAGGATGCCACATTCATATGGAACTAGGAGTGTCAAAGAAGCTTCGACGCATTAAAGGCTAAGATGGATTCAGCACCTATACTTGTGTTCCCCGATTGGAACAAGGAGTTGCATGTCCATGTCGATTCCTCGTATGTTGCACTAGGAGTGGTACTCGCACAACCAGGAGAAGGAGATGTGGATCACCCAATTTCCTTCACTAGTTGTAAGTTATCCTTTGCTAAGAAGAATTACAAGACCACAGAAAAAGAGGGGTTGGCGATGGTATATGCATTGCATAAGTTCAGGCATTATCTCTTGGGAGGTCACTTCAAAATGTTCACTGACCATTCGGCTTTGAAATATCTAGTCAATAATCCTATGTTGGGGGGGAAGATCTGTCGCTGACTACTTCTCTTTCAAGAGTTTGATTTCGAAATAATTGTGAAGCCAGGACACTTGAATGTTGGTCCTGATCATCTATCTCACATTGAGATAGGAGAAGAGCCCACTAATATTGACGATGCATTGTTGGATGCACAGCTGTTTCGAGTTGATATCCCAGATGACCATTATGCTCCAATCATTCAGTTCTTGGAAACCGTAGTTGCGCGAGAGGAAATGTCAACCAATCAAAAGAAGCAGTTGGTAGTAAAGGCTTTGGATTTCCTGTTAATTGCTAGGCACTTATACAATATTGGACCTGATGAGATCCTGCAACGGTGTGTTCTACCTCAAGAACAAGGACAAATTCTGGCAGAAGCACATGCAGGAGTTGCGGGTGGACATTATGGAGGATGGGCTACTGCACGTAAGCTTCTGCATGTCAGGCTATGGTGACCTACTTTACACAACAATGTAGTAGACTATACGCGGAGTTGAGATGTTTGTCAATGTGTCAGGAAGCCATCGTGATGAGACAAAATGACGCTTGTATCAAAGGTAACTTTTCAATGTTTTGATAAATGGGTTGTAGACTTTGTGGGTCCCATAAACCCACTAGGGAAGAGAATGAGTGCACGGTACATAATCACCACAAATGACTATTTGACAAGGTGGGAGGAGGCTGCACCAGTTGTGGATTGCATCGTTGTGACAACAACAAAGTTCATATTTGAAAACATTGTGACACGGTTTGGATGCCCTTGAAAAATGGTTGTGCCGAAACAAGGTTGTGTGATAAGAAAAAGTGGCGCATCTAGAGGAGGCTACGCTAAGGGAAGAGGGCCGCGATAAGGTGGTCTTCCGACACAAGGTGGTGCAATAGGAAAAAGGTTGTGCATCAACAGGTGGCTGTGCTAAGTGGATATGGATGTGACATGCAACAGGGACGGGATTACGCGACAGGAAGTTGCCATCGATAGAATAAGTGGCTTGTATTGTACGGGAGACTCCATGACGGTGATAAGATGTCACATCAATACTTAATAATGACTGTCAAAGAGGGAAACGATGGCATGGTTGACGTCACAATTAATGATAGCAGATCTAAAAAGCAGGGTGGCAGAATCGACGACGTATTTAGCACACACATCAATGATTCAGTCATAATGATGCACCCAAGTGAGTCATGATGGAATCTAAGTAAAAGTGGTTGTTATAAGCTGAGGACCAGTAGCCGTATGTACCCCATTAGGAAGTGCTGCACTAAGAAAAGTTGGAGAAGAGTTGGGTTGAATCATTAAAGAAAGCTCCATTGTGTAAGGCAGTGACGATCGAAGGGGCAATGCAGGCCTCCCTTGATACGGGGCAACCTATGAGTGAGGATGTTGTATCAGTAGAGATTGACAAACAAGTTGTGAGTATGCAGGTTAGTTTAGCTGAGATCGAAGTCTCTGGTGAAGTCATCCTTGGCTATATTTATCCCAGTCAGTATGAGGTGCTCACTAAGACACCCATGAGGAATTCAGATGGGATCAGAGTTCCAACCCCATTTGACTAAGTCTGCGGGAACAGGGAACTGGGTCCACTTCAGGTAGCATAGGATGGTCCCGAAAGGACCAAGTGGGCAGAAGCATGCTGATCTTGAATGTAAGGAAGGACCAAGTGGATAGATGTAGGGCTGCAAATTTGGCCACCAAACACTTCTTGAAGGGCGACAAAAAATGGAGAATGATGTAGTATTCATAGAAGCTGAAGCACGATGGCATTGCAGGTTACACAAGTCCAAAATTTTGCTAAGGTATGCTACAGTTGACTTTGAAGGAAGCAACTATGGCCAGTTGCAAGTCGGCATAGCTAGAAACAGTTGCACATGGGTGCATATGTGACGGTTTCTACTCTTCAGGATCATGGGAGACACCATGGCTAGCTGACGTGGCTCGAGGATGAGCCACAAGACTGTCTTGGGGGCCTGTTGGGAAGGGGTTGGAGATAGGTGAGTTGTGAAACATCTAGGATGTTGTGCATACTCATGAGGCACCGTGCAAGGTAAATATAGGGCGAGAGGCAGAAAATAGTCCACTTTTTATATATTTTTATGTCATATTTGTACTCATTGACCATTTTTATTGGAAATATTGGTCCTGAGTGGTTAAATTAGTTACAAGTTTTTAGGAGTTAGTCATAAGTGGACCTTGAATGTAAAGGTGCAAGCATATATATAGAGTTAGAATTGCAATTGTAAGGGGGATACTGTAGAGATACATGAGACAGATACTGATATCTACTAAGAGAGATTGAATCATGTGTTATTTTGTGGGGTGATCATTCTCTAGATGTGGAGAAGTACTGTATGTTTTGAGATCTATTGCACATAAGTAATATTATAAGACAGATGTTGCTTTGGATTGCTATTGTCTTTTATCTCTTTTTTGTTCCTATGTGTAGAGATATCAATGATGGATGTTTTATAGATCTTCTTTACGAATGAACGATATGATGTTGTTACGATGAATAAGTAAATGATGCGATCTATTAGATCTATGGTTATACTGATAGATCTATGATGAATGCCGCGATATCTGATGAATGGATCTGCTAGATCTGATAGTTATGTTGATAAATCGTTGATGCCCCGATCCTCCTCCTTACTACCGAAAACTTGGTTCTGATATCCCTCCATGAAATATCTCGGGTGAGACTTCATCCGCTCTATTGGTGTTGCCAGGAAGGATAAAACCTATCTGGGCTGGTGCTCAGGGAGATCGCACTGGTTGGGTGTTGACAAAACAAGAACCCCTATCGATGAGGCTTTGTTGGTGGGTTTTGGACAATAGTGCGAAGTTGGTAGCCTCAGGCCAATACCCTACAATAGATGTAGCACTCGCCTCCTCCCTCAAACAGTTATAAGATGCAGATCACATCATAGAATATTTGAGACTATAATAGCCTATTGAAGATCTATCTTCTGAGAAGGAAAATAGAGATTGAGAAACCGACCATAGTACTACTTCAAGAAACTAAATGCTCTGAAACTGAACTCAAAATCATAGGTAAGAAAGTTTGTGACAACCTGTGAGGTCATAGCAAGTGGTTCCAATGGAGCAGCTGGGGAGATAGGGAAACTTTGGAATCCCAGGGAGGTCTTCTTCTTGGGCTTTATGGCATCTCACTTTACCCTATCCTAATTTTTTCTCGTGGAAGGTATGAGAATTCATGGGTTTCTCTCCAATGTATATGGGCCCTTAATAGCAAATCAGAAGACCTCCTTCCTAGATTCAATGCTCAACCTAAGGATGATGGCTGGACCTTGTCCTTGGATCTTGGGAGGGGAATTAAACTTGATTCGCAACCTAGAAGAGAAAGAAGGGGGTATTTAGCAATTAAACCTCATCAGCGAACAATTTAATAAACTTATAGAGGCCCTTGATTTGGTCAACGTTAGAACGTCCAATAGTATCTTTACCTGGAATAATAAGAGGGAATGGGACATAAGCATATCTTGTAGGTTAGATCATTTCATATTTTTAGAGTCAGTAATGAATGGGGGGGGGAGATGTCAGTTGTTGTACTCCCATTGGCAAGATCTGTACGCTTGTCAATTAACTTGGAATGGCAAAGAATAGGGGTGAACCTTTGGAGACCTTTTCGATTTGAGCCATTCTGGCTCCTCCATCTGAAGTTTGCGAAGAAACTCCGTCAATAGTGGCAGGAATTGACACCCATAATGGGAACACTCATGTACCAATTTCAACATAAACTTAAGTTCTTAGAAGGATAAATTAAGCATTGGATTTCAGAATCCTTTGGGAACATTTTCCAAGGGAAAAAAATTTGGATCATAAGATGAAAGAAGTTCAGCAGGCCACCATGACCCAAGGTTTCTCTGAGGAGATGAGGGCACAAGAACAAAATATTCTAAAAGAAATCAACCTCAAGGAACAACAAGAAGATCTTCTTGGGAAATATAAATCCATTAATTGTTGGCTAAAAGAAGGGGAGCACAACACGAAATTCTTCCAAAAAGCATTCATTCAACACCGATACAGGAATCTAGTGGTGTATATAAATAGAATAGATGGTACTTATTCCAAAACTCAAATAGAACTAGAGCATCCCTTGAATGGGTTCTATGCCAAAGTCCTGGAGGAACTTGATATCAATCGTCAAGAGGCACAGGAAAATGTGTTGAACCACATCCCTAAGGTGATTACAATCGATGACAACATTATGTTAATGAAACCAATCGACTTTGATGAATTGGAGGCAACGGTTAAGAAAATGGAAGTGGTAAAGCCCCAGGACTAGATGGGTTCACCAAAAATTTCTTCCACTTCTGCATGGATTGATTGAAAGATGAAGTGTTGGAGTTGGTAGAGGACTCAAGGAGAATGAAGATATTTCTGAAATCCTTCAATGCTACTTTGCTTACGCTAATTCCAAAAGAAACAGGCACAAAATATCTTGGTAAATTCAGACCGACCTTCCTCTACAATGTCATCTACAAAATCATAACCATGGTAATAACAAATTGGTTGTGACCCATATTACCTATACTAATATCCCCTGAGAAATATGGATTTGTAGAAGGATGAAAAATTCTAGAAAATATCATTTCGGTTCACAAAAAATATCCATTCGCTGAAGATAGACAAGATTCCAGGTATGCTACTTAAACTTGACTTCTCTAAAGCTCATGATAAACTCAATTGGACCTTCTTAGCTATGATACTAACGACCTTTGGTTTTAATGAGAAATGGATCAAATGGGTGATGAGGATGGTCTCTTCGAATTTCTTCTCGATCTTGGTTAACGGAGCTCTGTCACTACCATTCTCATCCTCGAGGGGGATTCGTCAGGGGGACCCCTTATCTCCCTTCCTGTTCATCACTATTGCTGAAGGACATGGTCAAATGCTTAAAGCTATGCAATGAAAAATAAAATTCAGGGTCTTACCCTCAGTGATGGGATGGATCCTCAAACCCATCAAATTTCATTGATGATAACATGTTAATGGGCCCATCCTCGGTCCAAGAAGGCATAGGTATCAAAAAGGGTGTAGACACCTTTCTAGAAGCTAGTGGGTTGGAGATCAACAAAGGAAAATCTCAAGTCTATTTTTTCAACACTCCGAAAGTCATGAGTAGGAATATTCTTGGATTCTAGAATTCATGAAAGGTAACTTCCCATCCAAGTATATGGGTGCTCCTTTGGATGAATCTATTATTCATTAAATATCATGGAAGGATATTCTCAACAAACTCAAGCGCAAGCTCGAGCAATGGACATTCAAAGCCCTCAATTTCCCAAGTCATCTCATTCTGGTAAAGTTAGTGTTCCAAGAAATACCCCTCTACCTTTTATTAGTTTTGGCTGCTCCAAAATTGGTACTCAAGCAAATCTAAAGGAGGAAAAATGGAGCAAGGTATGGAAGGGGAACCTATGGCCCAAAATTGCAACTTTAAGTTGGTTGTTACTACGTCAGCGCATCCTAACCTGGGAAAATATTATGAAAAGAGGTAGTGACCGGTCCCTCTTGATGTTTTCTATGTTATAAGGAGGCTGAAACCATTGATCACCTACTGAAAAGTTTCCCAACGGTTTCCTCCCTTTGGGATATGGGAGAGGAGAGGTTCACAAAGAGCGATGGGGTTAGGGGATGCCTAGATATTACCCTAGCCACATAGCCATCTTAGGCCTTTACAAATGAGCTTCTCAACAGAATGTGGGAATTATTCGCAGGGTTTGTTGTGTGGGAATTATGGAAGGATAGAAACCGATGATTTTTTGAGGAAAAGAACAGGACAATAGAGGAATTTTGGCTGCTAATTGAACTTCACTTGAAGGAAATGCTCACTATCACTCAATGGAAGTATTAAGCAATCAAAGAAATGCATAAACAAAAAATATTGAATGACTGGGGTATTTTCAGTTTACCTGTGAGCATTGGTAGTTCACGCGCTTTGGTTTCCCCCCCATAGAGTCCTGATTCCTGGCAATGCCTAGTGGTGGGAACCTTCAAACTCAACTTTGTTGGGAAGTGAAAGGGAATCATATCTTTCCTAGATATGGTGGGGTCATTCAAAATGTTAAAGGAAGTGTGCTCAGTATCTTCTGGGGAGACCTAGGAGAAACCATGGACAATGTTGTTGAATTGGAAGCCTTGGTTATTGGCCTGAGGTGGGAATTGCAGAAGCTATGGACACTATGTCTAGTGGAGGGGGGATCCATGCTCATAATATCCATGCTAGGATGAATCCAGAAGGGATTGATCATTTCCAAAGTTTCTCAGAATTGGAAGTGGGAGAGTAGGTTGCATGCGCTTCAACGCTTGATGGCCACCACCATTGCCATCCAGTTCATGCATGTTCAAAGACAAGGGAATATGGTGGTGGATGTGCTAGTGAACAAAGGGGTGGGAGTGCGTGTCCCCTTCCATGTAGGCTCGCTGGTGGACACTGGTGACCTGGAATTGTGACAAAGATGTATGGAACTCGCTTCTGCAGACATAGGCCAACTAGTAAAAGACTCGATAGGAGGAGGGAAAAGGCCAACCGGGACGGAAACCACACGACACCAATGAGGTCCTATAGATCCTTCCATACATGACCCATCATCCCTCACCAACTTATATATTGGAATAATAATTACGACAAATAGAGATGGGGAGTAAAGAACAGGTGGCAATTGCGACATGAGCCAAGGATCTGGGTTTGGATTCCAATCGCCACGTATATCATAACTGATGGTACAACAATCTCGTCAAGTATCGTTTCAAGTACAATGGATTAATTTCCAAGTGAGGAAATATGGAAGCGTTAACAGAGGGAATGATGTCTATGCAGGCTACAACATGTGGGAAAGGACGAAGCCGAAGCAACTCTTGGATCTTGGCAGAATTGAAGCATGTGGGTATGTGGGTAGGAGATGATATAATTAAGATCAGTGAGTACGAAGGAATGAGTGTTTGTATCATGGACCCTCTTTTATTTAGTGGTAAATATCTCTTTCACCTCAGGCACCCTTGTTCTATGTGTCATGGCCCCTAGATGGTGCATGCGTAGCAGGAGAGGCTCTCGATGAAGTACTGGTGAGAGGGTTTGCTTTGGGGAGGAAGGGACTTTGGAGCAAGAGATGAGGGTGACATAGGATCTACCTCATCTGGACTTCAATTGGGGAGCTCAGTACCTCACGGAGATCCTAGTGGCCACAGAGTCTCAGATAACACATATGGAGGTTTCCCTCCTAGGTAAATTGGGGTCACACCATGGACAGATGATGGTTGTTAATCCATTTGGGCAGTAAGAATCCTCTTGGCCAGAGAACATTAAGCTCAAGACCAGATGGTGAATGAAATAAGAGAGGTAACCACAGTGATCAAGCGAGGCCAATAGACCTATTTGGATGGAGCGCGCATGTTGGAAGATGTGTTGGCCACGTATCTCGCCCAGAAAAATAAGGATATGGGGGATGGTGCTGTTAGGCCCGCCATTGTTCTGTTAGATCCTTGAGCCGAAGGGAGCTTGATGTTGCAGGTAGTCTATACTGTGATCATTTTTTTCATTTTTATGTCAGTCTTTTTTTGTTATCATACTTAGTATTTGCGTAGACATTGTAAATCCAGGGGGCAAACTTGTTGTTTTCGGGGTCATCAGGCCAATGTTTGGCTATATTTTGGGTGGATTATCTTGTGTAGAAATTCATGCTTGGGTTCCCTAGTATGGGAGGAATGTGGTTAGGATTTATGCCTCATGAAACTCTTTAATTTTCATTGTAATTATCCTTATCATATATTAGTAATAGAAGGTACTGCTGCTTACTTACAAAAAAAATAGAGTATTTTAAGTTTTGGATTTTTTAATATTATGTTTTTTAAAATTTAATTAAGAATTATTAAATTTGATGATGGTAAAGATGGTTAACATCCACTAAGACCAAATCTATCGATCAGACCTAAAATATATTACTTGAATTGATGTAAAATTTTATTTTCGTACTCAAAAAGTTTAAAAAGAAGTGTTCTTAAGTTGCCATAGTTTTGACAAGTTAGAAAGTTAGGGCGCTTTGTATTTTAGAAAAGGTTGCGAATTTGCGATTTAATATAAATGTACATAGGGAATTTTAAGATAAAGTGACCTTCATCCTCAACATTTGTAACCTTACAAAGATGACAAATATAAGTTACTATAACGATACAATAATAAAGTGAATAAATATAAATTATTATTGTCGATACAACAGTAAAGTATTATAGATATGTCATGTTTTCGATTATATATATGTATAGATTCAATCAATTTATGATAAATTTGTATATTATGTTTCCTCATTATCAATAAATTGTACTTGTTTCTAATTTCTTTCTTGTACACATTTAATAGAGTATTCAAAATATGTTATGTTTTGGATTTATTTTTTATTTTTTTAAATTTAACTAAAAATTAATAAAATTGTAAATATAATTTAGTAATATTATGATGATGACAATGGTTAATGTCCACTAAGACTAACTTGGTGTATTATACCTTAAAAAATTAAAGAAATTATTTGGATTATTGTAAAATTGTATTCTTATGCTAACAAAACTTAGTAAGAAGCGTTCCTAGGTCGCCATAGTTTTGACATGATAGAAGGTTAGGGAGGTTTGAATTGTAACAAAGGTTATGAAACTTGATCTAATGTGGGTGTATGCAGGGAAATCTAAGAGAAAGTGACTTTCATCCTCAATGCTCATAGTCTCATATAGATGACAATTACTTTCCATCCATGGTGTTTTAGGAATTGTCCAGTGCCCTATTTCCTTATGCAACTCATGAGAGTTGTTTTAATATTGGCTATATTAATTATTTTCTTCGAACTAGTTCAAATAGAGAGATATTTTTTATCATTCAAATTACGATCAATCGTCTCCTTATAGTATCTTAATTTTCTTTTAGCCTCTAAATCTTTCTCGCCCCACATTTTCTCTTTAAAATTAGATGTGATAATATTTTTAATGTTATTGTTATTTTGTGAAGTTAAATTTTTTTCCAATCCCCCAATGCTTTAACCAATCCAAGGCGTCTTTATACCAGCCTCTGTTGAGTCATGGGTGGTCTTAAGTAGATTTGAAAGCAATTTTAGGAAGTCTCTAGATTTTAAAGCAATGCTCTCAATGTGGGGTCATCCACTTCTATTCAGGGATATTTTTAGGGGCGAAATTTAGCCCATGGGCTATTTTTAGGGGGGTTTTCTCGGAAAAAAGATTTTCCATTTAGCAATTTTTGAAGCCCTGTTTTGCCCAATTTTTTTGGGGTAAAATTTTTTCACCCTAAAAATAGCCAAATTACTATATAAACGATATAAAATCCTTGGAAATTAAAATATTTTTTGAAAAATATCACCAAACATTTTATAGTTGGTGTTTTAAGAATTGGTAAAATTTGCCAACATTTATACACTTTTAAATAAGTATGGTTCCTTAAAATCATCCTTGGTTCTTTTAGGAGAATATGATATGGTGTGTTGCTTTTAATTTTGAGGTTATATGTTATAAAACAATTCTCAATTTGCTTAGTATTTCTTCGAGACTCTCTAGATATGTTGCAACCCCAAACTTCACAACTGTACAAGATAACGGGAGTGACGAGAGCTTAAAAAAGGAACTTATTGTTATGCCACTTCACAATATTTTCCTACTTACAACTGTTTTCAAGATGAAGATAAGTTTTCCACTCTCCATTAATGTTTTTTCTCAATGCTTTAATTCCAATTGAGCTTGTGATGAATATCAATTTCGATATATTTATAATGAGGCACTTCCTCCAAGTTGTTATTTCCATACCCAAAATTAGCGTAAGTGACCTTATTAGACTTAATAATCATGTCACTTTTGTTTTGTTAGTGCTAAAAATCATACCCATATTAGAGCATAAATTTTTCAAAATTCTTAATTGTTTATCAATATTAAAGGGACACAATGCTATAAAAAGTATATTACAGCATAGAGAAGGAGGATGATCATTATTCCATCTAAGGTCATGCCAACAAAACCTACTTATTTTAAACAACTTTATAGCTTATCAATGTATATGTTGAAAAAGGGTAGGGGAGAGGGGTCGACCTTGCTTAACTCCAATATTAGAATTAATATCTTTCAGCCACCCATTAGTGCTCTTAAATTTGGCAATGATAGTATTGTACAACCTTAATATCGCTGAAGCTCTCAGTTCGAAAGGAACTTTTAACTGTTCTATTCTATTCCACAAGTTATTTCTAGGCACCATATCGAAATCTTTCTTGAAGTCCACAAAGCAACGTAAGAGATTGGATTTATTATTATGACATATCTCCACAATGATCCTAAGTGTAACAAGGTGGTCCATAGTATAGGGATGTATTCTAAATCCTGCGTGACCCTTAGCCCTCTTACCTTCACTTTCTAACCAAACATTGATTTTCTTTTCTAATATGATACCATAAAGCTTAGCTAAGAGATGAGTAATCATAATGGTCTGTTAATTAGAGGAGTTATTTTTATTACCGCTTTTAAAGATAGGAATAATGAGGCTATGAGTTCAAGAATTAGAGAAACCTTGCTTGGCTACTAGATTGAAGAGCTTGTGGATGTGAAGAATGAGGATGGGCCCTCCAATTTTTAATATTTTTTCTTGGTATCCTTCAATGTCTTTGGCTTCTCCATTTTCTAGGTGCTTGACCCAAAAATCAATGTCATCTATTAAGAAAAATTCTTTTGTTGTAAGGAGGGTTTGAATGTTATCTATGGTATCTGGGGATTCGTAAATCCTTTTAAGATATGGTTTTCAATCCTTCAAAGCAATCCTATTATTATATTTAGTTTTACTAGCTAGAATTTGTCTCCATAATGTTTTAGGAGCTACCTTAGAGAGGTGTAAAAGACTTTCCTATTTTTTAATTTTTTATATAATGTTATTTTTTCTTTATTTGTATCTATTTAGCTTGTTAATTTTAGAGACTCTTTAATAGATTCCTTAATGGCTCTTCTTGAATTTTTACATTCTTTATCATACTAGGGGTTGGTTCTTATATTTTCCAATTTGAAAAAGTTGAATTAATTTACGATATTTACAAGAATTAAAGATAAAACATTATGAATGTATTTGAAGTAATTTTTTTCACACGGAACACTTCTAAAGTATATATATAATACTTTAGAAAATAGAAGAACCAACCCCTGGTATGATAAATAATAAAAATGCAAAAACACCTAGGAATTGATATCCATCACAAGCTCAACTAGAATTATAGCATTGAGAAAATGATTAATGGAGGGTGGAAAGCTTATTTTGGTCTCGAAAATAATTGTAAAGCAGCAAACCTTGTGATGTGGGATAAAAAGAAGCTCCTCTTTGAAACTTTAGTCACTCTTGTTATCTTGTATGGGTGTGAGGTTTGGGGTTGCAACATCTCTAGAGAATCTTGGAGAAATATTGAGCAAATACAAAAGCATTTTATAATGTATAACCTCAAAATTAAAATCAATACACCCTACCCTATTCTCCTTATATAAGTGGGTCTTTCCCCTATCGAGAGCCTCGCTATGACTAGGCTCCTATTATACAAGCACAAAATCAAGAACATGGGAGACCATAGACTTCCTAAGCTAGCTATAAATTCCATCCAAAACCACCTAAGACTTAAGCGAGGTTGGTATAAAGACACTAGGGCCTTGTTAAACCATTGGGGGATTGATGAAACTGTTGCATTGCAAAATATTAATAACATTAAAAATATTGTTACTTCTAAGTTTAAAGAGAAAATGTGGTGTGAGAAAGATCTAGAGTCTAAAAGAAAACAAAGATATTATAAGGAGGTCATCAACCCTACTCTAGAAGATCAAAAGTATCTGTCTATTCTAACTAGTTCAAAGAAAAGAACTAATATAGCCAAGATAAGAATGAACTCTCACGAGCTCTATAGTGAAACGGGTCATTGGGCAGTTCCTAAAACACCATGGGTGTAAAGGATCTTCCATCTCTGTGACAATATGAACGTTGAAGATGAAAATCATTTCCTCTTAGAGTGCCCTGCATACACCCACATTAGATCTCAGTTCCATAATCTTTGTTGCAATACCGGCTTTCCTAGCCTTTTAACTTGCCAAAATTATAGTGATCTCAAGATGCTTCTCTCCAAGCTCTTTGAGCATATAAATACAATTTTAAAACAAACTAAATAATCCATTTCTTTAGGCCCGATAAACCAAGGTTTGGTCTCAAGGGATGTTAACTATCATAGTTCATGCTTGAAGATCGAGTTGCTACATTCACAAAAAAACATCCAAGGGGCCCACCCGAAGGGACCTCACCTTGTTAGGTTATTTATGAGCATATCCTTGACACCAACCTGAGTGCCTAACCTCAAAGGACCATGATAATTCATGACCTTGACCACCCGAAGGCTTGGTCCCTGGGGCATCAACCAACTGAGCTATCACATGAGGCTCTCATGTTAAATAAAAATAATATATTAATACAATTTATGATTAAAAATATATCAAAATTGAACAAAATAATCTAAATTAGTTTTCAATATACATGCTAAATAATAATATATTAATATAACTTAAGAATAGTATATATATTAAAAGTTAACAAAATAATTTACGTTTTTCAATAAGGGATAAGCATATTAAGATATTGCCCATAGGGTGTAAGATAAACGATAAATAGGTATAATGTTAAAGAACTCCTTGTATAAGGTTACCGATTTGAATCTTTGTAGATGCAAGCCTAAAAATATATATATATTTTTAAGATATTGTTGAAAAAAATAATTAACTATAGATTAAAGAAAACCTAGCTACAATTTTAATGTAATTACATTAAAATTTATTATAAAAAAGAAAAAATAAGTCAACTAAAAATTAAAAAAATTATTTAAATTATTTAAATAGTAAAATATAAAAGTATTTAATATTAAAATAGATATAGATCTCTCCACTCAAAATGTGGCGTACACAGTAAAATAAAATAGTGAATTGTAAGTATGTCAATAAGCAAAAACATAATAAGTGTTAATATAAACCAGGTACCTTTATTGAAGTGATTTTGAAAATTTTAATTTTTTTAAATTTGATAAAATAAAATAACTGAATTAGATAGGGTGTAAGTTGTTTATAGATTTAAAAAAATAATTAAGCGGAACTAAATACGTTTGAAATTTTTTTTTTAAATATAGAAAAACTATATCACTGATATTTTGCAATTTGAGTACTCCATCTTTACATTAAATTTATTACCTGAAATTGCATTGAGAAATATACAACTTCAATTTTTTTAATAAAGAATGTCAATACACCGTGAATAGAGTTTTGGAATTTAATAACATTGCATATGTTGAAAAACTCTTCTAAAATGATTTAGTACGAGGACCTTTTTTTTTTCATAAAAAAAGATCTTATATATATTATATATAAAAAAGTTATCACCAAATAGGATATACATCATGACATCCATCATTACAATTCCATAACATGACACTCACAGTATTAAGTCTAGTGACTGACCAAAACAGACCATTACCCCCTAAAATTACATAAAATCATCATCATCCAGCAAGTATCCTACCATAGCATATTATGTATTGACTATTCATAATATGGCACGATAGTTACCCCCATATGAACCATAAGATATAACAATCTTATGCGTTCATAATATATGCCAAAATAACTAATAAGTCCCAAAAAGATAAAAAGAAGATGGATCACATCCATCCCCACGTGCCACCAAAAATTGTCCCACCGGCACTGCTAAAGCCTGCTTGGATAATAGATCAGCATCATAGTTGATCTCCCGATATACATGCTGGATGCTGATATCCACAAATTGACTCTTCAGCTGTAATATACGATCCATCCAAGAGGTAAGAAGGATCGCTTCCACATGAAATATACCTTTAAACCACTCAACTATAACCTAGGAATCTCCAGCAATTTGAATTGTATCAATACCCAAAGATCTGGCAAAGTGAAGGATACTCCACAATGCCAGTAATTCAGCCCTGGTGTTTGTGCCATATCCACAGTTCCATTTAATATTATATCTGCCCAGGTGGGGCGAAATGAGAATTGCCCCAGCTCCACACATATTACCGCCAGTCTGTGATGCCCCATAAAAATAACCAATAGGCCTGTCATGTAGAAAATATGGTTGTTGAATATATCGAGGCTGTTTCTTCTTGAATAACATGGTTCCCCCATTCCATAAAATCTGTAACTTATTAACAATCTGTAGAGGAGTAGTAGATGTATTCCTGAAAATAAATGAGTTCCTAGCCAACCAGATAAGTCTACACACATGAAACGGGATGGACCGCAGCTCACAGTCACCGGTAATCCAATTACCAAAGGCCTCGGTAATATGGCTACCATGCCAAATAAGATCAGTACCAAAAAACTTACCAATCAGCACCCAAACCTGCACAGAAAAAGGGCACTCAATCATCAAATGAGTAATACATTCCTCCGCATCATGACACAGCGAGCATATTCCAGGCCCCTCAATGCCCTTACGCTGGAGCATATTCCAAGTAAGTATACGCTCAGCCAACAACAACCAGGTGAAAATCACCGTCTTAAGAGGTATTTTCCATCTCCACACCGCCTTAAACCAGGTAGGAATACAATCCGGAAAAGTGGATGATACAGCAGAAGAATAAGCCAGTGCCGCCGAGATAGTACCAGTTCTCACATTCTTGCTCCAGATCAGTGAATCTCTACATTGTTGCAATCTTAATCCAGTGTTTCGAACCTTGTAAATATATAAATTCCAATCAATAGCCATAGTACCCGATAGATTTAGATCACGAGCATCCCTCCAAACCGTGAAATATTCATCATCAGTATCCCTAGCTGCCTGTGCCAAGTAATATATTCTATTATCTAGTAAAACAGATAATAGAGGATCCGACAGTCTGAAATCACCATTCAAACCCAGAATTGGGTCTCTGCCAATTCGAATACTCCAGCCATCCCCAAGTCGCCACGCCAACCACTGCTTAATGATAGGCAATGCCCTCATAAGCGCCCCCCAAATATTAGTACGAGGACCTTAAGCTTTGATATGCCCACTATTTTAATGATGGAAGCGACAAATGGAACAAACAAAATGAGAGATGAATTGGATGCAAGCGTGTCCCATTAACTTGGGTTTGTATTTTATTATATCTCGAGAGGTCATTCTGAGGAATATTGCAAACTACACGTTATGGCCATGATAATTTAATATATTATTTAATGCAAAGGTGAGCATGAAATGGATGAATCTGTTCGATAGATTCTAAGCAAGCATAAGGGAATAATATGAGGTGTAATCACCTTGTCTTAGAATAAGAATAAGTGAGGTTCTAGCACGCTCTGCTTCGTTTAGATATATTCCTCTTTTTGTCTTCTGGTTCATTTGGCTCCTTTGAAATAAATGTATATTTGAAAATGGGAAACCCTTCGCTTCATCGATTATCTCCAGAATTGAGAGTTATCAAACTCTTTTCCCTGTGCCTCAAAAATATCATAAATGCCGAAAGATTGGTCCTAAACCACAGCAAGTCTTTCCTTGTGGTTACTTTGATGGTGTTGCTACAATGAATAATGGAGGAGCTGGGTTTGTCATCTACCTTAGTGAAACCCATTTTTACAGTTTCTCATTGGGATGTGGATGTAGCACAAACACAAGAGCAGGACTTCTGGCTCTTTGGGCTGTTCTTAGAGTGAGCTGTTTGATGGGACTGCCCATACATATGATTTTTGGTGATTCGATGGTGATTATTTCTTGGATAAATAGACTTACAGCCCTTGATATTCCTACTCTGATGCACTGGTGTGATGAAATAAAATATATGCTGCAACTTGTCCCACCGGTGATCTTCAAACATATCTTCCGTGAGCACAACATGCTGGCTGATGGTCTTTCAAAGCAGGCTCTGAATATGGATATGGGTCATGGATATTTCACTGAATCATTGGATGGGATGGTCATTGATAATGGCCACTTTATACTTTTTAAGTTGTTGTTAATCTTCATTTTTTCAACATTTGAATGTCAAGCAGTTGTATTTCTTTCTCTGTCTGATATTGGAGACCTATCAGCTAGCAGGTCATGCTCAGGGGTGTATGTTTGTGTGTCTCTTTTGATTATTCAGCATATTCTGACCTAATAATTCAGGGATGATGAGAAAATTCTGCTACGATCAGACTTTCCTTCTTTTAGATGTTTGGCAGCTATGCAGATATATCTATCATTTGTCTATGTGCTGTACTGGATATGATTCCTCCTTCTGTCATGAAGATGGTTTTTGTATAATATGTCTTTTGATTCATATGAATAACAAAGACTGGTATTTTTTCCTTTGAAAAAAGAATAAGTGAGGTTCTTGGTTTTGGGGGCATTTGGTTTGTGGTGTAGCAAAACCAAACTAGAATACTTGCCTTATCTTGTCTTATCGACTCCTCACTAACCTGACCATTGGTAAATTTGAGTGCATGGGAAACCACATCATTCAACATGACCAAGAGATGGATTGGTGGTCTTAGAATAAGTGAGGTTCTTGGTTTTGGGGCCATTTGGTTTGTGGTGCAGCAAAACCAAACTAGCATACTTGTCTTATCTTGTCTTATCTTGTCTTATCGATTCCTCACTAACCTGACCATTGGTAAATTTGAGTGCATGAGCAACCACATCGTTCGACATGACCAAGAGATGGATTGGTGGTCTTAGAATAAGTGAGGTTCTTGGTTTTGGGGCCATTTGGTTTGTGGTGCAGCAAAACCAAACCAGCATACTTGGTCTTATCGACTCCTCACTAACCTGACCATTGGTAAATTTGAGTTCAGGGGAAACCACATCGTTCGACATGACAAAGAGATGGATTGGTGCATTTGGGTATGTAGATTTGAGAGCACAAAAGAAAATTATAGGTAGTGAGCATAAAAGCATTGGCTTAAAGTTTTCGGCAACAAGGCACGTAGCCAAGAAGCTTCAACAAGTGGGAAAAGGGAGCATTGACAAGGGGCTTTAGCAATCAACAAGAGGATTTGATAAAGAAGGCTTCACCAAGAAGAAAAGAGGAATAAATGCCATTGGTTCCACTTTCCCAAGGTGTGGTGGTAACCACCCCAACAGGGAAAAATGGTTGGATGTCATGTTGGGCACATGTGGACACCATCAGGCACAATATGTGGGTCCATGAACAAAGGGGCTCTAGCACACGACGAAGAAGGGGAAGAACACTTGACAAAAGGAGCACATGATGAAGGTGTGCCCAAAAGAAGACATCATGCCCAAGTGCTAGAAATGTGGGTTGAGAAAGATACCAAAGGGAATCCATTGGAAAACCTTTGGAAAAGCACCCAGTTTCTTTAGGGTTTCTAAATGACATGTCACTTAGATGTGTTACCTAAGAATATTTGGGTGCCCACTTATGAGGAAGAATAAAGTGTCTCCTCATATATATAAGTTGATCACACAAGTAGCTTAGGAATTATCCAAGGAACTAAGAAGAGGCCGAGACATACCAAGTCATCCACCAAATATCTAAAGCAAAGAGCTTTGTGTTTGGAGGGTTGTTGCGGTAGTGAACCCAAGTGAAAACACATGTTATAGGTAGAAAGATTTTAGGAGAAAAGTAGAGGATAGAAAAATGATTGTAGTGTTGTGTAGGCATTGCCATAGTGTTATGTTTGTTGTATTTCAAGTAGTAAGATGGAAGTCACACCCCCTTTGTATCTAAAGTTCTGGCCATTGTATGAACCACTCGTTGTAATGTGTTCACTCAATAAACAATTGTTAGTTTTGTGGTTTGGACCCACTTGATATGTTTTGATGTGGTTGGTATCTTGGAATAACTGTTAATTTGGCTAAGTAAATAACACGCACATCATAAGTTAAATGTACAAGTGTAGGTTTGATAAGATTTTTGAGCATGGTTGGCTTACACAATGGGTAGTTCATAGTGGAAGGTATGGGCATGCTGTGAGTGAAGAAGTGTAGCTCATTAAAGAGTAACCTTGGGTGATCAAGTCCTCAAGACAAAATCTAGGTGGTGTCACATGATTGTCAAAGTTTTAGCAAGCCAATGAAACTAAAGCTAAATTGGATTTTTAATAGATGCTATCAGAGCAGGAATTTTGTTGAAGTTGAGGTCTTGGTAGATGGTTTTATACAGTTGAAGAGCAAGTTGATAGGAAACCCTTTGTGTGCACACACCATTTTCTGCAAGAGAACCTGATGACTGAGTGCTCAGAAAACAATGTTCGCATATAATGGTGTGCCTAGAAAACAGAGTGCCCAAAAGACACAACACCTAGAACTGGCAGTAGTGTGCATTAGTAAAGGTGTTCCTGTCAGTAAAAGAAGCCACTAGAAAGAACACAAATCAATAGAGGTGTGACCAACAATAGAAGCATCCATTTCTAGTAGTGTGCATTGTTAGAGGAGTGCTCAATATGCCAGTAGAACATCCTCCATCGATGTAGCAATGATTGTTCTCATAGAATTAAAAAAAATTACTAAAGATAGTCAATAAGGAATGGTTGACACTTAAGGTACACATTTCCATTTTAGATTCTAGGTGAGAATAGTCACCTTGTTGGCCTTCTGGCATCTCTTCGACCCAGGTTTAGTCCCTTCTCTCTTGCACACAACAAAGCCCAATATATCGACCCGACATAGCAAAGCCCAGTGGACAACACCTACGACGCAGATGCAGTCTCACCCGAGATATCTTTATATGGGTAACTGCTAGAACCAGGTGTCTGCAATTGGGTGGGGGATTCTGTGTCCCTTAGCCTTCGGCCAAGGAACTCCACCAAAGCCCATGGATGGATTATTTATGCTTACTATGCACATTTAGACTGCGACACACTTCTTCCTTTGTAGATAATATAAGAATAACACCAGTGCAACATAGATACATTCAACTTATAACAGTGCGACTGATATATATAACTCATTCACAAGCAAATACATAAGGATTCATTCATAAGAACATATACACATGCGATTTAAACACATTCAACATTCACACATATAACACAGAGTCTAATGTGGAAACCCATCCAAGAAAAACCACAAAGATGCTCTTCATCTAGCATGAGAAATATATGGCACCTTTGGTCTGCGCACTAAGCTGCAGACTCTGTTCTAGATCTTCCTTGCTTATCTTTACAGACTTATCTCTCCTCTCATGCACTCTTGTATTCTATCACTGGTCTTTCTCTACTTAACTCTCTTACTGATCTGCACACAACCTGGATTGACTCAGTCTCTTCTACACTTCTGCGCACTTAGCTACAGATTCTCGACTCAAAGCACTTAGCAAAAACTAACAAAGTAATACAATCAGAGCATCATACAGACTCATAGGCTAATGAGGCTAACCCGTATACAACTTGGGTTCCTCCTTTTATAGAATCTTTACATGTCGCTTTCTCAGCCAACTTCCTACACTTAGCCAACAAGTTGTATTTCCTGTTGTAGCGACACATGTCAGTAAACACTAACGACCTGACTTACAAAGATACCTTTATACATGCAACTTCTGCTGGCTCTAGCCGACTTCGTACACACGATCTTTCTGACCAATTGATTTCTAATCATTGCACCGCTGCACGCCTTCTAACATGTCTCCACTCCATCACATTCTTTCTCTGTTGCATCCATTCCTTCTATCATGGATTTTCTTCTATTGTATCTATTTCTTCGGTCGTGACTTCTTGTTCTTCAACTCCTTCCTGTTCATCTACCTCTGTTGCACCTCATTTTCATTATTTTCCTTCATTTTCTCTTCCTTCTTTTTGTTGCTGCCTCTCGCAACTCCTTTCTCTTCTTTTTCCTTAGCTCTTTTCATACTCAAGGAGAATTCTAAGTGAATTTTTCTTACCTTTCCTGGCCCAACAAGCCCCCAACACTCACCCATGGCTTGTCCCGAGCCACACAAAAATTGTTCCTCCATTTGTTCACTTGTGTTGACTTTGCTTTGAAAATATTGTAAGATTTTCGTTACTCTGTCCACTTCCCATCACACTTCTTGCTCCGCCTTCTTCAATTGCTCAATAAGGTCAAACTGATGTTTTCCGACATTACCATTTCAGATGATGCTTTTGCTTCTTGCACCTTTTGATGTATAGGTTGAATGATGCCTATAACTCTTTCATCTTCAGCTTCCAGCTCTTCAACCTTATATGCGCATTGTTGTTGTTGCATGCACAACATTGTGACATGTTGTTGCAATTTTTTCATGTGTGCTGCCTTAGCCATTTTTTATGCTAAGGGCAATTTTTTCATTGCACTCTTCATCTGGTTCACATCTACTTCAATTGTGTGCAACTTCTCTGCAACTTTCTCTAACTCTACATCATCTATGAGCGCTTCCCAAGCCTAAGAGACCTAGTCGACATCCTTATCACACACTGCTTTTGTCTCTTCAATCTTCTGTGTAGCTTCCCTTGCTGCTAACCTTCATTCCTCGAAACCCTTAGGGGGTGTGATTAGTCTTATGTGTGCCTCCAGCTCTGCGACTTTCTTTCAAAGGTCTTTTGCTATTTTTCCAAGTCTAGAGACCTTGGCTTCTGGTGCAATTTCTTCTGTTATTCCATCCTTTTCAAAGTTTGTACAAGAAGGGGATATTTCCTTATCGAGCCTATGGCGGTTTTCTTCCCATGTATTTGTCTTCTGCTCAGCCTCTTGTACTAGCAGTGGTGTAGTCCTTGCAACCAATTTTATGCCTTTCGACATGGTTCCTTTATTGCGATAGACCAAGTGTCTTTGCTTAGCATTTTAACCTTCACTAGACACCAAGTCTGCAAAACTTCACTTCTTGCTGCGACAAGCTAGAAGTCTACGACAATAAATTTTGTCTCAACTTTCCTTTTTTTTTAATGCTACCAAGTCACAGCTATCGTAAAATGGTTTTAGTTGACTCCCATTAACGAGTCCTCTAACTTATTTCCCATCTATTTTTGGTAGTTTCACTGCTCCTCCATTAGTGATCTCTTTGACAATGTACGGTCCTAACCAATGAGTTTTTAACTTCCCTGGGTACTTGAAGAATTTTCTATCATACATAAGAACAAGAACTACGACTTGAAATTGTTTGTTCTTAATGTGTCGATCATGCCATACCTTCTGTCTTTGTTTTTCCACGCCGTTGATGAAAACTTGCGACACAAAGTTCTTCTTCCAAGTGAATTAGTTAAAGTAAGATGTCTTCAACAACAACAACATCTGTCATTTCGGTGATCGCAAAAATTCTTAGACTTGGTACAATGTACTCCATAGGAATGACAAATTCTTTCCACCAACCAAAATGGAGTCTGACCTGTCAACTTTGTACACGTCATGTGTATGCCCATAATAGTACATAAATCTTCTGGTCTCAGTCATCTCTCTGGGCATTACAAACCTTTGTCAATGGGTTTTTCGGAAATTTTGTTGAATTCTTAGACAACTCCATTTGCTTGAGGGTGATATGGTGTTGTCCTTCTATGATGGATCTGAAATTCCTCCGCTAGTTCTTTAATCAAATCATTAAAAGAATGTGTACCTTGATCATTGATTAAAATATTTGGGCACCCAAATATTGTCACAACATTTTCAAATAGAAAAATTGCAGAAGTCGCAGCACTACAATATTTTACTACGCTGGTTAAGTAACCAGTCACAGTGATAGTATATCATGATCCCATGCACTTCCTTGTCAAACTGATAGGTCCTACAAAATTAACGACCCATTTATCAAATGCCTGCAATGTTATATGTGGTACCAATGGAATTTCATCTCTCCAGGAAGGCTTTCCAGTCCTTTGGCAGACATCACAGTTGCGACAATAATCCCGGGTGTCCACATGCATGGCGGGCCACCATAACCCTGCTTGCAAAATTTTCCATAGGGTAGCTTTTCCTGCATAGTATACTCCTGCAACACCACTATGTTCTTCATTTAATATCATCAGGCGCTCGTGCTCCAAAACGCATAGCCGAAGAATCTCATCAGGACACATCTTATACAAGTGTCCAATAATCAATTGAAAATGTGTTTGCAGCACGCATAACCAACTACTTCTTCTCTGCAATGGTGAATTCAGCTAGCGCATAACCCGTACATAAAAACTGTATGATAGCTCAGTACTAATCATCAAACATGGCTATCGCAAACAATTCCACATCAAGAAGATTATCTTCCATACTAGTAAGCTCTTCTCCACTTTCAATCCTCGAAAGATGGCCTGGCCCCAAATTGAATCGACAATGTTTAACAATTATCTCAAAATCAAATTATTGGAAGAGGAAAATCCATTGACAGATCTCCCCCCCCCAACACTAGATTATTGACCAAGTATTTCAATGCATAAATGGTCAGTGTACATCTTGAAATTTCCTCCCAATAAATAGTGTCTAAATTTCTGAAGTGCATATATCATCGCTATCCCTTCACTTTTTGTTGTGGTACAATTCTTCTCTGCAGTTGATAATTTTATACTAGCGAAGGTAATGGGATGATCAATCGATCCTTCACCAGGTTGCATCAGTACCACGCAAAGTGCAACAGACAATGCATCGACATGAACATGGAACTCTTTTTCCAAGTCTAGAAACACAAGTATTGGTACAGTAGCCATCTTGTTCTTCAGCTTGTCCAAACTTTCTTGGCAGTCCATTTTCCATTGAAACTTAGTATCTTTTTTCAATAGTTTCTCCATCGGAGCAGTCACCTTCGCATATCCTTTGATAAATTTCCTGTAGTATCTAGTGTGTCCTAGTGTCTCTCTCAACTATTTAACTCTAGTAGGTGGTGGTAGGTTGAGGATGATCGCAATTTTGGCTGGGTCAACCAAAATTCCATCAAGACAAAGAACATGGCCCAACAGAGCTCCAAAAGGTGTGCAAAAGATACATTTCTTCAAATTCCAAGAAATTTGATACTGGCAATAGTGTTCCAACATCATTCTCAGACTTTCTATATGGTGTTTTATGATCCCAAATAATATCCATTCATCGAAGTAGACTTCAATAAATTCATCTATAAAGTCTTTAAAGGAAGCCACTACGATTTTGGAAAAAATCACATGCGCATTCTTAAGTCCAAAGGGAATTACCATATACTAGAAACATCCCCACTCTATAGAAGAGGTAGTCTTGTGTCGTTCCTTCTTTGCAATTGTAGCAGGGTTTTCACCTCTGCTACGTGCAAAAGAACCTCCCTTTTGTCAATGAGACAGTAGGGTATATTTCATGGAAGAAAAACTACAGCAAACAATGATATTAGTAAAAAAAAGTCTATAAGAAAATACAATTAAACTATACAAAAGTAAAAAACATGAAAATTATACCCTCTTCTTCTGAAAATGAGCCACCGTGCCCGATCTTGGAAATGGACTGCCTCTCCATAGGCTGGTTGGTACGGAGGATGCCTGAACACACTGGATGGGATATGGTGGGGTTATGGAATGATTGGAAAAAATGGTGTGCATACTTTGAGAATAATGGTTTCTCACCATACTCACAGAATAGAATAATAAAAAAGGGATAATAATCTTGTTGATGGAGACATTCACACTATTTTTATAATGAGTTTTTAGGTTTTTTGTCCTTTTCTCTCTTTTAGGGTTTTGGAACCCTAGTTATGGTTTTAAGCCCTATTTAGGTTTTTAGGCCATTTTTTTGGTTTTTTAGCCCTTTTTGTGTTTTTAGTCCTTTTGTGGGTTTTTTGGCCTTTTTTGAGAGATACTGAAGGTAAGCCATAGTTGTGAATGTCAAAGGTAAGGGAAAAATGGTAGGAAAATGATTTATGTATGTGGTTTAGACCATGTAGATCTAGGTGATGTATTTTTTGCATTAACAGATTGCCCCCTGATGTGTGAGGGAAGGATTTCATTGTATGGCCGACAGACATCATAGGATCATGGGGATAGTGGAGAGACTGGAGAGACTTGTGAAGAAGAGATGCTTCCTCATTCGAACCACGATGGATTTTGGTTTTTATATTAATGGTTCCCAACAATGGGTGAGATAAAAATAATGTATGACATGTATATGGACGAGGCAGGCATACCCATGCTCGTAACAATGTCAAAAGAATAAATAATGGGATCAATGCTAACAAAATATGGAAGCCGATCAATACATATACAACTGATGTTACATAATGGTGGCCTCAATGAGAGGTTTAATATAATGCTGATCTGAAGAACTGATACATAGGAATAATGGAATTCTCTTGGAATGCAATATCTTCATAACTGATGCTCTGTTGAATCTGGAAGTGTACATGGCTGGAGGGATTCCATGAAGGGGAGTCAGAATCTCGGTGGTACAATATGCCACATCAATACTTGAGCTACATAGAAGCACTATTTCCAGTGCAACCCATAAATCACAAGGGACATGAACCTGTCTGGGTCCCATAATAGACTCACCAATGTGCTAGAGTCAGGTGACAACCAGGGTCTTCAATCAAATAATGCACGGACCAATACCTTGTACGAATCTCAACAGTGCGATGATGTAGTTGGATTCAAACACTTGAGAAACAACCACCCCAAGAGGCATTAATGAATCCTTTCAAGTGGTCCAAGGAACTCATCAATACGGTGAATGAAACCAGGATACAAGGACCTCTGGGTCTATCCTCTGGAATAGATGTGTTGATGTCGACAAAGAGAGAGATAAAACTAATCAAGACAATAATGTTCCCTTGACAAGAAGCACGAGGGGGATAATCAATGGTGTAGGATAGTATGGGGACTGGCACACTGAATGGGGGAATAGGAGTAGGGGAGTATAGAGGACTCAAAATTCCTTTGTTCAGAGTATGACGATAGGGATGACCTAGCATCAAATGAAACTGACTCATGGGGTAGGGATCATAGCTGTAATAACTACAAATTAGAAATATTTAGGGAAGTAACTGGACTAGTGATATCCAAAGGATCCAAGAAGACTCTTCGCAGAATACTCCGAACAAAGGTGACCCAATTGGGGGAAGCTGCCAAACTGTAATATAGGGTGGTGTTGAAAGACATTGTTATGACACAATCTCTTGGATTTTTAGTGAGCTCGAGAATGTAAATGCTCGATGGCATTTTCATTTTTAGAGAGTTTGAAAATAGGAAGAAGAATCCAGTGTGTTCTCTTTTTCATATGTATTCTCCTGAGTCCGAAAAAGGATAAAAGTGTGTGTAGGATAGCTCTCCCTACCTTTGGGGAAGGAATACTTCTTTACTATTGGTATTCCAATCAGGTTGGAAAAGGTCAAACCTATACTGAGTGGACAGTCATTCAAATAATTTTATGAGCATGAATGAAACCAAGTTTGCTCAGCAATCTTTTCTTGATGAGAAGTATGGAAAAGAGCTTAAAGACAACCCATGATGAGATTTTTTGTAAAGTTTGTCCCCAATGCATGAAAAAGCATAAAAGGATGCAAAGGGAAACGTTCCTAGCTTGAGTGTGCCAAGGTGGTCCTTTTCTTATGATAGTATACATAGTCTGAAAAAGTAGGTAAACGAGGCTACATAGACGCCCTTTCAAATACTTTAACGAGCGTGAAAGGAAGCAAGCGTGTTTGGTGATATTTTCATTCTTTTAAGAGTTAGAAAAGAGCTTAACAGAAACTCCATAATGGTCGATCAAGAAAGGGGGAGGTGTTCGATGCATGAAAAGAGGTTATGTTGTGGACATCACTAATGGGCATAAATGCAAAACATTGGCGGGCTCCCCTTGTGGGACGATGGATGGTGCTAAAACATGGCCAGTTGTGTAGTATGGATGGAGCGAGTAGCTCGTGAACATGCCATTACGTACAAGGGGGGATTCACGTGATGGCACACAAATTGAGGTGGATTATGAGAAATGGATTGAAAAAACCATAGTGATATCATGAGATGAGGTTCTCATAAAAAGATAGAGGGCGGAAACCTGAACCCCATGGTGCAAACGATGCCTCAAACGGACTCCAAATGACTTTGACTTAGCAGCTAGTGATGCTGCCCCTGGTGTAGTGGTGCATGGGTAAAAATTAGACCAAATGGAGGCCTATGGTTATGAAGCTAGCTCAACATACAAGGTTTAATTCACGTGGTGGCATGCAAATCGATGTGACTCCAGGAAATGGCCCAAATAATCGGTACGGAGGGAGGTAGTCTAGAAGATCATTTCTTGACCCAGGAGCTTTTTGCACAATGGTGGCAGCTTCCTATCCTTGTAGAGGATTATTCATATGTGGGAATGTACTACCGAGGAGATACGGAGAGGCATCGACCTCCAGGGCAGGTCTTAGGACCTAACGGTATGCTAGCATAGTGGTATCTAGTTTTTACATGCAACATACTGTGTGCATATGCAGATGTGGGATTGCACCCTATAGTGGGGTACCAATGGTGCAGGGGCAGGGAGGATGCGTTAGATCTACTCTCTCACGTGAAAATGATGTGACGGAGTTCTACAATGGACTCACTGGGACTAGAAGTGGAGAAACTACTGGAGGGGGTCACCAACTCGTAGTAAAAACGATGTAAAAAATAAAATAAAAACTATGCCCCAAGTACTGCATGGTGAGCGACTCAAGAATAGGACCTTTGATGAAGGAAATTGGCCTTTCCTTGGAGATTATGTATTTGGCGCAAAGGACATGGGGAAGGAATATGACATTCAATGGGAAGAACCAACTCCACGCCATGGGATAAGTGAAATGGGGTAAAACCGGTGGTGGTTTTATAGATCTCTCCATAGTCGTGAAAGTGGTTTCGGGATAGATCAGGTGGATCTTCCATGACCGGGGAAATGAGAGTAGTACTGGAACTAGAGATCATGTATATGGTGTTGGTTGTATCCAAGGAAGAAACCGAAGGGTGAATTTCCTCAAGGATGATGGTTTCGGACTCACGAGAGTGGTTCCACAAGTCGTGAAGGATGGCTCGATATTGGGCCAAGTCTAGGTAATGGTGAGAATAGTGGACATACAAGCAGCAAATTGTGCACACAAGGTTTGTTCTCAATGACTTGTTCTTGACTATTAGCGGAGCTGGGATGATGACTACTGGAGGACCATTGGTTGTATCCATAGCGTCTATGTGTATGTGATTAGGATAGGTATCTCTAGACAATTTTTCGTTGCATGACCTTGGATGTTGCACAAAGCACAAGGTGGAGTTGGTCGAGGATCGACTGTCGTTTTGGTGGACTTGCCTCCAACCTTCTTTGGGAGAGGAGGGGCAAGATTGGGAACCAATAGAGTATTCAAGGGGACAGGGGGAGGGCATGAATATACCTCTATAGGTTGGACGAGAGTCAACAAAAACTGTGGCATCGTAGGTGGGGTTAGTGGTTCAAGGTACCACATGGGAATTCCCAATGTAAAGTTAGGTAAATTAAGAGTGGCCATGATAGGATTGATCACGATACCTAATGGTAGAAATAAGAATGGAATCGTGTGAATCAGAAATGAACCCCAATAATTCTCGGGTGATAGTGTTTGGGGTTGCGACTACTATTGTGACATGGTCATGATGGTACTGGATGTGATAGTACACAACTCTGTTGTGGCAGTCGGCGTGGGAGGAGGTGGAAAAGATGGGAAGGTGTTTTCCATAGGTGCTTCGACAAACAATCCTAGGTCCAAATTAGATAAGGAAGGGATGGATACGCTGTTTATGGTAGTATTAATGGTAGAGATGACCTGTTCCAATTTGGTCGATCCCTGTGGATTGTAGTAGGTTAACTAGTTGACCATCACGATCTTTCCATCATGAGGGAACATAAGGAGTTGAAAGATGGTAGATGCCATGACTCTCATGGCATACATGTAGCTACCTCCCAATAGGAGGTTATAATCAAGTTGGGTGTTAATAACCTCGATGTCAATCAAAATTGTTTTACCCGCTAATGAAATAAGAACATTTAGAAGAATTCCCTGGGCCTTTGTAGAGCGACCATCATAGGAGTGGAGAGTGGTAGTGGATGGTTGGAGGGTAGGGGACCCAATTTTATTCCAAAAAAAAGTTGACATAACATAGGTGGATGCCCCTTCATTAATGATACATCGATGCATGACCAGATTCCAAATTGAGATTGGAATTTGGAAGGTGATGGTGGATGGAATTATGGGTTCTCCTTGATGCAGATCAAACGTGATCATCCTAGAATCCGCGGGATCCACAGAACCTAGTGCAGATAACAATGCTTTCCACTCCATCGAGAAATTTTTGAGCACTTCTAGAGTGGACATGGTTTTCGATAATTGGGCCAAGTCATCAACGATGCTATAATTTAGGGTAGCTCGAGCAGTCACGTTGTTGGCGATACGTCGTATAGGAAGCTATGGAAACATGGCTGCCCCATCAATGGGGGGTGTCAGTAAGTGGAGGGGCATTCTAGAAGTGTTAGAAGCAAATGCCACTGATGGGTCAATGGTTTCTGTGGTCGAGTCGTACTGGTTGCACCTAGTCTAGAGGTTAACTTCTTCGGTTAACAATGTCATCAAGTGATGGACACCAGTCTTTGTAGGTGGAGCCACAACGGGAGTTGTGAGAGAAGGTGGGACCAAGGGTGTGATTGGCACCAATCCTTAGAATGGTAATGGGTTTTGGAGCACAATAGGTGGATGACCTGCTAGTGCTGGGTTGGGATGAGCCTGATCCGCGGCATGGGAATCCTATTGAGCTTCATTCTGGAGAAACTATTTGACGCGAGCCATATGAGGGCACATATGCGTAAAGTGATAGTGGGTGTTACATAGGGCACACAAATGATTGGTATGCAACTGTAGTTTATTTCTCGGTCGGTCAGGATGTTGGGGGTTCTTGTGCTGATGGATTAGCACTGTTGTTGTTGGGGGAGTTAGGTTGTTGGATGCTTCCTTGCGGCTGATTATTACCTCGGTTTCTTACTTGATTTTTCTTACCCTACCCTTATTGGTTGTTAGGGGTGGGTTGGTTGGGAAGGTTCTGCTAAGAGAAAACCTGTCTGATGGAAACCGAAGGGGACAGGGCTAGAGAGGGACTGTGCCATGCAAGTGGTGCATAATAGACCAGAGGAGCTGGGGGAGCTACAAATCTAGACATTGGGCCCGAATACGACTGTGTCGTCAAAGTCGGTACATGGGCATGCTAATTTGGCACAGATTGTGCATAGGAGGAGGTGGCTCCTGATTGAGCCATCATCCATGAGTAATCAGAGATATGGTTTGGTTGTGTAACACTATGGGTGTTTCCTAGGTGTGGTGGCATTATAGGGGATGCCACATAGTACTGAGGGTGCAGTGTGACAGAGTTGATGACACCATCCATAACGTGGGATGCCCCCGATGTATCGCAGCAAAAGGTGCCAGCACGAGGAGCATCTGGTATGATGGTATATAAATAACCACACTGGGCATATATTAGGTCAAACTATTGAGCCTTTAATATGGCCTCCTCCTCTGATTGGGCTCGCTCAGATGTGACATCCTTGGCTATGGATGGGAGTAAGGTCTTTAAAAAGCAGTCAAGGAAGATCCTGTCATCCAGTTGGATCTTGGACAGGCTACATCGCCACCGCCACTCATGGATGTTGTTGGTGATGTGGGTAGCTGTATTTTAAAGGCAGGATAGAAGGACATCCACTCCCTCATCATATCAAATGGGTAGTTGAAAGTACTGGAGGAACATGGAGGCCAGCGAAAATAAATCTAGGTAGGAGGAATGTGGAAATTCGATGTACCATTTCGCAACAACACCCGTAAGTGTGTGTTGTAATAACCTCAGTCTAACTGAGTCATCCAAAATGCTATTTGAGGAACACCATAAATGGAAGGACATGATATGGTTTTGGGGTTCCTCCCCCACCTTTCCCTCAAACTTTGGGATGTCTAAAGGAAGTTTGGTTGACATGGGAGGCTAATGAGGTTGATGACTGATGGGGTCATTTGTTGACCTAGCCAAATCTGGAAAGTTAAGATGACCCATAAATGGTAGGTTATACTCGAGGTTAACTCAGGACGAACCGGAAACAGCGTCAAATTTTGTAGGAATATGATGTCCCTGCATGGCTATGGATTATGAGGTTGAATTCCTAGTGTAGGGATAGTCAGAATGGTCGTGGAAAGTCCACTTCCCCCAGGTATGTAAGGTGGTACAATAGGAATTATGGTAGCTAGTGCAGGGCCACCATTAATGGGTAGCGTACCTACAACAACATGCGCAGTGGTGGTGGTACCACTAGCAGGGATGCTTGCAATAATGGGTGGCAAGGACATAGGTCCACCGCCACTTTACCCTCTGAAGAAGGGATCGAGATCAATGTCATCCATGGGGCTAGATGATGCAATGAAAAGATTCAGTTCTCAGTGGTAGGATTCTGAATCGGAATCAAAAGCTCTGTGTCCTTATAAAGGTGGGGAGGGTTGTCGAAGAGTGTTCTAACAATGACGGTCTAAAGAACCAAACTAAGGGGAGTGCCCCCTAAGTCATTGGGAATACCATGGTGGAGCAATGATGACTGTAGTAGTAACAAGTAATGAATTTGGACCCAGGTTTAAATTGGCTTCCTATTGCCTCAAAAGGAGTCATTCGGCCACCAAGACTTCCTAAAGACAATTCTTTGGTATTCCTCACAGGTGGGTATCTAGTCAATCCAGTGGGGGCCATTTCCCATTTCACTTGGAAGGTCCTCTCGTTGGCCAACTAATTTTGGGTTCTTGTTGTACCCCTCACGATGAGTTTTAGGGAAAATCCCAAGTACTTCCCACATTTGTTGCAGATGAGACTTATGTCCCAAACAGAATGTTATTAATTAAATTTGGTTACTTTTAAGGTTTCGCTCGGGGTCATGAAATGAGTTTGTTTGATTATTGGTGTGAGTATGTGTGCACTTATGTATGAAAATTTTACTTTTACTTTCAAATATGAAATAAATTAATAAGAATAAATTTCTTGCAAGAAACAAGCAAAGGGATGTACCAAAGAAAGTTTGAAAGGTAAAAATAGTTCAGAACAAAGTGCAAGATAAACAAGGGTTTGAAAATAGGTGACTGACTCTTATGTTTGCAAACGAGTAGTGTGAATAACCCAACTTCATATCCTTCAAATCAAAGAGAGATTGCTGGGATCTCAACAAAGTGGAAAGTATTCCACCCATAGATCCATAGGTCAAACCCCAAGTGCTCGGTGCTCAACAAGGAGGACGCTAGTGCCGTGAGACCCCCAACGATCTACCAATCCATGTAGCCTCCAAAGTCACTTGTTTTTAGTTGAAGAGAACAATAATGAAGTGGGTTCTTATTAATAAACTTAATAAACCCCCCTTCCTATCTCAGAAGACCCTGGAGGGTGATGACCGAGTAGAGGAGGAAGCACCAAATAAGTGAGTTAATTTCCAACTTTTAAAATGCAATACAAAATGTAAATTACATAAATCAACTTAGAATAGACAAGTCACATTTAACAGGTAGACAGCCGTGACTGGGCTGCCCAAATAGGAAAAATAGAGGCATCTGGGCTAAGAAGTAGACAAGTCACACTTAATCGGTGGATAGCCGCGACTGGGTCGCTCAAACAGGCCAAATAGAGGTGCTGAGTCGCTCAAACTATAAAAATAGGTGTGAATTTTCCCTTGGAGGAAAGTCATGATTTACGGGGCTAAGGCTGCGACCTCGGTCGTGCCTAACAGGAAAAAAATTGCATTTGGGTCACGGATTTGGGCCCGAAATGTGGGACTTGGGTCGAAAATGGAAAAAAAAACCAACAGGGGCCGAGGAGGGAAGACACTGGTGCCATACAGGTTCAGATCAGCAGCGTGAGGGTCCGATCAATGATGACTATGAGTAAAAACAAAATAAACACCTACAAAATAAGGGATTCACGAGGATTGATCCAATATGGTCGCCAGAACTGTAGCAGGGTTTTCACCTCTGCTACGTGCAAAAGCACCTCCCTTCTTTCAATGAGATAGTAGCATAGAGTTTGTGGAAGAAAAAGCACAACAAACAATGATATTAGTAAAACAAAATATATAAGCAAATACAATTAAACTAAACAAAAGTAGAAAACATGAAAAGTATACCCTCTTCTTTTGAAAAATGGGCCACCGTGTCCGATATTGGAAATGGATCGCCTCTCCACGGGATGGTTGGTATGGAGGATGCCTCAATGTACTGGGTGGGAGATGGTGGGGCTATGGAATGATTGGGAAAAATGTTGTGAATACTTACAATTTGGGTAATCCACTTTGATTCCTCGACAGGTTCTATAACATCTGCCTCTATAGAATTCGATCCAATTCATCCTTAACCTTTTCTTTGTATTGTGGATTTAGTCTGTATGGTTGCTGCTTGACCGGTTTTGCATCGGTCCTCAAAGGTATATTCATTTCATCGAGGTCACCAACTATTCCTTTCATCTATGAAAATTTTTGTAGGGAGCAGATCCTGGAATTCATGCAACAAATCAGGGATCTTCCCCGCAGTCTCAACATCCCAATAATTTCCAATATTGACGAACTTTGGATTTCCAGGCGAGCCAATATTTAATTTCTTAACTTTAAGTGGACATAGGAATTGGTTGCTGGAAATACCAAATCCTTCCACTATGTGCATACCTTCTGACTTAGGTATGTTTATGTTGAGAGGTTCATTGTCATCTGATTCTCTCGTGCCATTGTAAAATTCCATCCAATGTTGGATTGTCGCGCTGCACTGATGCGAATTTGTAGCTATGAGAGGGATTTCCAAAAATATTGTTTCATTCATTATTTGCAGTGCAACATCAATTGTTGGAT